>JANAVB010012000.1:2401988-2684488 GCA_029216955.1 Iris pallida
TCGTGTCAGTGGGTAGGTGGGGTGGTTAGGTTCATGTCCAGGTTTTTGTATCGTGTCCACGACAGGTGTGGACACGACACGAAGTGTCAAACAGTAGGGTTTTACAGTGTGCACAGTGTGGTGTTAACAGTGTGTTCGTGTCCTATTTTGGACACGGACACGACTCAAAGTGTGCTCAGTCAACTAGGGTTGTGTCCTACATGTCTAGGGCTACCCAAAAATATATTTTGTTTCACCAAACACAACATTAAAACCTAAGCGACATTTCACCAAACACTGTTTTTCAAACATGGATACGTGTCCGATACGGACACCAAATCGAACCTACTTCCTACCAAACTTGACCTACAGTTCCATGGTACCTAGATGCATGCAACTATGAAGTGAAAACACAATATTAATGGGTTTTAGGGCATGTTACCTATGAATGCAAAATCCTCAATAATAGGCCTATTTGAATGAAAACCCCCTTCAACTCCCAATGTCCAAAGCTCCACAAATCCTTGCTATCAAGCCATAACTGGTATCCTCTAGTGTAGGGGAGTCCAATGCAAGAAACTAGGTTCAATTTGGAGTCAAAATGATTAATTGGTGAGGGTGTGAAGGTAGAAGGAAAACTAGGTTTTTGTGTATGTAAAAATGGCATGAATGAAGGGGGGGTGCATATATATGGTGGGGGGTAGGGTTGGCTGCCATGGGGGAGTGTAGGGGTAGGCTTTAGGTCCCTTCCACCTTGCTAACTTAGCCCCTAAGGCTTTGACTAGGTAGATAGATATTTAGGTCTCTAAAATATCTAAAAAGTAAGATATCTAGATATTTATCAAACCTAGATATTTCTAACATAAAGCTAACATCTAACATTAGTCTTCTAGGTTAGTGGCTAACCTCTGGATTAGTGCTAAACTAGGTTAGGAGCTAACATGACACTAATCAACTAATTAAATAATAATAAATTACATAAATCCAAATAATTCCAAATAAATTACCAAAATACCCTTTTGACTAAAAAGTGGTAATTTGATATCCTAATCACATGGTTAGGCTTACATGGTCATGGTTAGTCTCTAGGTTATGAAATTTCTAGGATTTATACTAGGGTTATACTAGTAAAATCACAAAGTCATAAGCCATGACTTAGAAAATAGTTTTAAACTATCTAAAAATCACCAAAATTCATAACATGACTAAATCACCATTATTTAATAATAAAAATAATAAATTTTCAAAATATTCTAATTTCAGAAAACTGGGTGTTACAAGTCTACCCTCCTTAGAAAAATTTCGTCCTCGAAATTAAGATAGTCGTACTCCTCCTAGGTCAAACCCCCAGTCAATCAGAGTCAAAAGATAACATGCAATCATAGTCCTACTGGTCGTGATTCCACAGTCTTGAACAAGATAACTACACTATCTAGCACATCGCAAGCATATCCTGACAGGTACTAATGGAATCATACAACAAGATGGGAAAGGAAGGACAAAAAAGACAAACCTGCTAACCCGTCACCTGCAGCGTTGGTCTCCTCGACCGTCATCACAAAAGCTCCACCCCTCTGGTGCTGAGCTACAGGTGGCCTAGCCCCCATATAAGGAGGTGCAATAGGACAATCCATCTTTTGGTGGGTATCAGACCCACAGGTATAGCAAACCTTCAGCCTCTTCCTACACTGCTCCCTGATGTGTCCCTGCTTCCTGCAGTATGAACAACTGATCGTCTTCGGGTCCTGACCCCGATACTGATGCTGCACCTGCTGAAATGGCCTCTACTGCCGGGGTCCCGGGGCTCTAACTGGCGGGGTCGAATGATGTGGTGTGGGAGGATGATATGTCTGCTTGTGTAGCGTCGGTACTTTCTGCTGGAAAGCCTGACGCTTGGAGGGTCCCTCAATGTGTACAGAAGCCGGCCTCTTGCAAGATAGAAGACGCTCCTCGATACTCCGGGCTAACTCTAAGCTCTGGTAGTAGTCAGTCATACCGTTCGCCACTATAAGAATGCCAATGTCTGGAACTAGACCATGGCAAAACCTACGCGTCATCTCCTCAGGGTCAGCAACTAGACTAGGAACAAAACGGCTCAGGCGACTAAACTCTGCCGCATACTCGTCGACAGAACGGTTCCCCTGCTGGATGTTCTGGAATCGTAGCCCCATGGCTACCCTAGCGGTGGTCGAAAAGAATTTCTTCTTGAACTGGGTCTTGAACTGATCCCAAGTGGCTCTCCCTCTCGCAAACAACGGCTCATTTCGGAACCAGACTCCTGCCAAGTCTATCAGCAGAAATCCCGCTGCCTCGACCTGGAGGTCATCCGGCATCCTAACTCCAAGGAGCTTCCTCTCTACCGAGTCTAACCAGTCATCTGCTACTACTATGCCCTCAGTCCCTAAGAACTCCTTGGGATTCAGACCCATGAAGTCCTTGATCGTCCCCGCTCTCTGCCGCGGCTCTACAGGTGGTGGGACCACGGTACGTTCCTCAGAATGCTCCATGCTCTGGCGGAGTAGGGTGGTCTGCTCCTGATGGGTAGTTAGGAACCCCCGGATCAAAGTGAGTAGTTGGTTCCCGTCGAGTGTGACGGAAGCCTGGGTAGGTATGATGATAGGGGGTGGTAGAAATATCGGGTCCTACTGGGACTGTGATGTGGAAGGTGGTGGAGGCATCTGGGTTTTTGGATCTGTGGAGTGGGATAATGTGGTAGGTGGAGGTGGATCAGTTAACTGGTCAGCTGACTGGATGGGGAGCGTGCCATTCTCAGGTGAGACATACCGGGATGAACGAGTAAGCACCGTCTAATTACAATAAAAAGGACTTATAAGGACTCTTTAAAGCAAAACAATAATATACAAGAAAATCTAATTATAATAGCAAGCATGTGATGTATTTCCTATGTTGCAATCCTAGTATTCCTCTAAGTGTTCTAAGCGTCATTCCTAATGTTGTCTAATTACCTTAAGTTCCTAATTGCAGGCATGCTTGGTACAATAACGTAACCAAACAATTTAGTCTCGAGACCTGCATGGGGGCACCACTAAAAACGTGTCACGACCCGCACCCTGTATAGGGGCACGAGAAGTGGGTACGTCCAGCCTACGCCGCAGTGTCGGCGGTAGTAAGCTGTCCTAGGTTGCTAACTAATCTCATGCAGTGAATATAATGTACTTGTCCAGATATCAGCTCCGAATGGAGGACAAGTAAAGGATAGGATATACTCAATCACAGTCTAAAGCACGATAAGATAACACAGAAGTTATACATAAGGAATTAAAGACAACAACAACTAACTACTAAAATAATACAACAATGTCTCAAACAAACTTAACACAAACTCAATGTCTTAACTTTAATACAACAAGACAAAACATGAAAGCTAAAGTAGTCTACTAGCTAATCTCCTGAATCACTCCTGAGAGTCGGGACCAAAGGTAGCTAATCCCTCGCCAGGTCCATGGTAAGTAAGGCATGTGTCCTCAGGATTATCATCTGTAATATTTTCAACAGGTCCAATCAGGACAGGAACGAGTACAACTCATCTAAAAAATCCAAGTAATTGACAAAGAACTATAAAGCAGTTATAGACAGTTTTATTGATGAGCATGGCAGTTTTATACAGGTAATGATGGCATAGAGAAACAGTAAGATACAAGAAAAGAAAGATAACTAAAATAAGAGAAGAATCATGGCAATGAAGACTGTAATAAAAGCTAACTGAACTAGAATAATATGTATGAGTCCAGACAGTACGATATAAGTCTAATGTAATCCCAGTGTGAGTCCAGTCCATATAATCCGATACCAGATAATTTTCAGTACAAGATGAGTCCAACAGTGATCAATGAATCCAGGGTGAGTCCAACTATGATCTAACAGTGTGTTTTAAAATACCGAGGTGGACATGTAAACGACTGTAGGTATCAGGCACATCTCTCACTGATCGGGCAAGAGATGGCTATACTTCCGGTAGATTCCAGTGGGAGATTCCGGATTTGGGGTATGTCTACATGTCTTACTCAATATTTTCCTGTCCAGCAAGTGAATCCAAAATCGACAAAAGAATCGAGATGAGTCCGGCCAATACATGATGATTCCAGAAATGATTTCGGAATGATACCAATGACTCCAGTAATAGAGGCCAGCAAGTAAGGTATGTGTCGATACATGAATCCAGAAATATCCATACGTATTGATACAGAGAATCACATAGAACTAACTAGAACTGAAATACAGTAATTGACAAATAAATGAGAGAACTATCAGAGAATGTACTCGCCTGATACTCTGAAAAGAGTAGTGTAATATCAGATGTCTGTACCAGGGTCATAATGTCCTAAAATAGAGCAATACAGTTATGACATGTCTAATATGATGGTAAATGAAATCTACAATACAATCTACATGATTTCTAAGCCAATCTATGTCAAAGTCAAACTTGGTCAACACTACAGTCAAACTAAGTCAAATTAAGTCATACTAGGTCACAAGAAGTTAAACTAAGTCATACAAGGTCAAACAAGGTTAAACAAGTCTAATCTAGGTTAAAGTCAACTCTTGGTCAAACATTCTAGCCAAACTAGTCAAGTTATCTAGGGTTTAGTCAATAATGGTCAGACTAGTCAATATGGTCAAACTAGGTCAAAGTCTAGGTCAATCTTAGACTAACTAAGGTTTTGGTTAATCATAGACTAGTCAATAAGGTAATTAGGTCAAGGGTCAACTCTATAAGGCTAACTCAAAACCAAACATAGGCTAACATGTCTTAGGATACCTAAGATTCTATACCACAAAGCTAAGGCATAACCAATTATCCATACAAAGTATATCACACATAAATACATATATATAATACCAACCTTAATCCTATAATCAAGCTAATCCCATACTCCAACTCAAGTCATGACTCAACTCTAAGTATTCCACTTAACCCCATACATATCTTAATCTATATAGGATTACCCTCATAATCCATATGGTTAACCTAATCATCTAGTTAGGGTTTAGTCAAACTTAAGTCATCAAGTCATCTAAAATCCATCTAAGCCATTTCTAGGTCAATTAGGTCAAGATTTGACCTATAGTTGACTTTGGTCAACAATGGTCAATTATCTAGTCAACTAGGTCTACTAGTCAAGTTAGGTCAAACATGGCCAGACTAGTTAAAATAGTTATTTTTGGTTAATCCTAGTCAATTCTAGGTTAATTAGGTCAAGTTTTGACCTAAGGTTGACTTTGGTCAACACTAGTCAAACAAGGGTCATTAAGGTACCTAGGTCAAGGGGTCACTTAGACAAATTAGGGTCAACCCCCAATTTGGCCATAGGCTAATAATTAGGTTCCATAGGCTAATACCATTTAGGTTTCTATCTCTATACAATATATATATATATATATATATATATATATATATATATATATATATATATATATATATATATATATATATATACACATTTTTTTTTATATACACATATATATATAACTTTATATATATATATATATATATATATATATATATATATATATATATATATATATATATATATATATATTTGTATTAGATTATATTTTGTGTCTAAATATATATACTATATGGTATATGAGTATTACATAGGCTATAGGCCTATGTAGTTATGTTGTATATATATATATATATATATATATATATATATATATATATATATATATATATATATATAATAAACCTATGTATATACAATACATATGGATAGAGGGAGATGAAATGAGAGGGTGAGTGTAAAAGAGTGAGAGAGAGAGATGGGGGACACTGATACAAGGGGGGGGGGGGGGGTGTTTCCAGATTTCTGGAATCCCAGAAATCAACACACACACACACACACACACACACCTGCATATATACCTAATACATACATATATACATATACTCATATCTACATATATACACATGTATATACACTCAAATTCCACCTACACACACACATATACATACACTACGTATACATACACTGAAAACATGCAAATACATGTATAAAATATAACAAAAAATCGATTTGAAACTCATCTCTGAAAACTGGGAATTATCCCAAAATCCTGGAAATGGCACTGCGTACTCGACCAATGGGTAAACCCAAATCCGAGTCAAAAATGACCTAAGGCCCGAAACCCAAGGTGGGTAATCGTGTCCCACAGTGTCCCCTAGCATCTAGGGTGCCTGACACAAAGTCTAGACACGACACGACGTGTCCAACTCACTGGAAACCCAATCGGGTAAACACTGATATACACACATATACACAGTGTCGTGCACGTGTGCAACTCACTCTAGGACACGACATACACACTCACGTGTCTCGTGCTCGTGCACGAAGGTTTGCCTAGGGGTTGTGCACGTGTCCAAGTGCCTGCCCCGTGTCCACGTCACTCCAGGATACGACACGAGATCCGTATCAGTCGTGAAAAATACGACTGATGCGCGTGTTCAGACCGCGTCGTGCACGGGTTCAAGTGCCTCGTGTTCGCGACACAGGACACGACACGTCTCGTGCTCGTGTCCATGTGTTCGCCACATGATGGGCTACACACTCGTATAAACACGAGGTGTCCACGACTCGTGTCCGTGCGACACGAGTCGCGTGTCAGTGAGGAAAACGTGCGCGTACAGTGCAGTACGTGTCCAGTGCGAGTGAGTTTTCTCACTCGATACGACACGAGAAGTCATGAGACTTTGGGGGCATGTTCGCAGACATTGCCCCCTCGTGTCCACCAAGTGTCACCCTTCCACGTGTTGTGTCGTGTCCGCTATCAGTGTCGGGTAGCAGGACAGCGTGCACAGTCTCGTGCACGTGTGTCGAAGGGTCGTGTGCTCCACACGTGGCACGTAGAGCCTTGTGCTCGTGTCAGTGGGTAGATGGGGTGGTTAAGTTCGTGTCTAAGTTTCTGTATCGTGTCCACGACATGTGTGGACACGACACGAAGTGTCAAACAGTTGGATTTTACAGTGTGCACAGTGTGGTGTTAACAGTGTGTTCGTGTCCTATTTTGGACACGGACACGACTCGAAGTGTGCTCAGTCAACTAGGGTTGTGTCCTACATGTCTAGGCTACCCAAAAATATATTTTGTTTCACCAAACACAACATTAAAACCTAAGTGGCATTTCACCAAACACTATTTTTCAAACATGGATACGTGTCCGATACGGACACCAAATCGAACCTACTTCCTACCAAACTTGACCTACTGTTCCATGGTACCTAGATGCATGCAACTATGAAGAGAAAACACAATATTAATGGGTTTTAGGACATGTTACCTATGAATGCAAAATCCTCAATAATAGGCCTATTTGAATGAAAACCTCCTTCAACTTCCAATGTCCAAAGCTCCAAAAATCCTTGCTATCAAGCCATAACTGGTATTCTCTAGTGTAGAGGAGTCCAATACAAGAAACTAGGCTCAATTTGGAGTCAAAATGATTAATTGGTGAGGGTGTGAAGGTAGAAGGAAAACTAGGTTTTTGTGTATGTAAAAATGGCATGAATGAAGGGGGGTGCATATATATGGTGGGGGGTAGGGTTGGCTGCCATGGGGGAGTGCAGGGGTAGGCTTTAGGTCCCTTCCACCTTGCTAACCTAGCCCCTAAGGCTTTGACTAGGTAGATAGATATTTAGGTCTCTAAAATATCTAAAAAGTAAGATATCTAGATATTTATCAAACCTAGATATTTCTAACATAAAGCTAACATCTAACATTAGTCTTCTAGGTTAGTGGCTAACCTCTGGATTAGTGCTAAACTAGGTTAGGAGCTAATATGACACTAATCAACTAATTAAATAATAATAAATCACATAAATCCAAATAATTCCAAATAAATTACCAAAATATCCTTTTGACTAAAAAGTGGTAATTTGATATCCTAATCACATGGTTAGGCTTACATGGTCATGGTTAGTCTCTAGGTTATGAAATCTCTAGGGTTTACACTAGGGTTATATTAGTAAAATCACAAAGTCATAAGCCATGACTTAGAAAATAGTTTTAAACTATCTAAAAATCACCAAAATTCATAACATGACTAAATCACCATTATTTAATAATAAAAATAATAAATTTTCAAAATATCCCAATTTCAGAAAACTGGGTGTTACAAGTTCGAACGGGATGGTTATGCACGCAGCCTTTTGGCTAAGTTGTGCAGAGTATCGCGCACCTAGACCTTCTGGTGCGAACGAGTTTGCGAGCGAGACCGACTATTGCTCGGACGAGAATAAGTGAGACTTAGAACGTATGTTGATAAAGACGCTACTTGACCAACGCTAAAGCGAACGCGGAAAATGATTCTTAGACTTTGAGGAACGGGCGAACGCGCAATTGAACATGTCGATTGTGAGTCGAATGACCTTTTGAGGATTTGTAGAATGACTTGACTCCGAGTGGTGTATGTGATAGCTTCGAAGAAGAATAAGAGTAAGTGTCAACAACCAGTCGAGTGGCTCAAATCCTGAGTGGTGTATGGACGTTATAGAAATTGTTCGAGCGAGACTAAAGGATATACGGATAGAACGAGTATGTCGACAAGCGATGATATCACGCAAGCCTTAGAATGAGTAACGCTTAGTTGGTCATGATTCGGGAGTCTCAAACGAGATATTGTTCGGACGAAATGTGAATGTGTAGTGCAAGTACAAAACAAATTGAATAGAGAATCGAAACGATGAAACGAATGGAGGTCTTGGTTGAGGAAACGTTGCGAATCGTGCATACGAATTTGAATTTAGTCGAATGGATTGAAACTTGAGTTAAGACGGAGTACTCAGATGAAACCGAAGTTAGCACGATTGGAAGATAGCGTGCATGGAAAATGTTGGTTTGAAGATACGAGAATGACTAAGGATTGAAATAGATATTGCTCGATGAAGAGTTAGCACGAAACAATACGAATTGAAAAATTAAGTTGCACGACTCGGAATTCGTTACAGAAGGAAGATCGTCAGGTTATGTACATCATCGATGGTATTGAGGCGTATCAAAGATCGATGTACGATAACTCGGGGGTACTCTGATTCGATGAATGATGATCGTGTTAGAAGTTATTATTTCAATGGATGCTATGTTAGAGAATTTGAATAGAAATAAATGTTTGGAATGAAGAAGGGAAGTGACTTGATTGTTCGGTGATAACCACAACGACAACGATCTTGTCTTGCGCGAGCGCAACTCCAGCCTCGCACATGCGTCACGTCGGATTTGGGGACGATCATTTCGCGTGAGCGTTGGCATGGTGATTCATGTCCAGCGGGAATGATCGAACTCGAAATACCTTGACATGGTAATTTTGATTACTTCGACTTGTGGTTTGAAGCGAAGGTAAATTCGAGGATTGTTAGGACTTGTGATTGAAGAATAAGAAAACTTGAGGATTAGGTAGACCCAATCCGTGTATCGAAAATGAGTAAGTCTAGATTCAACGCAAGAGTTACGTCCCGATGAGGACGATTATTCCGCGAGAACGTTGACATGGTGATTCATGTCCACCGTGGATAATCAAACTTGCGTGAGATCGGGGCGCGACATATTGTAAGGCTAGACGACCTTGTGATCGGCTACGTGGATTGGATAGGATGGATAGGTGAATTGTATCAAAACATACTTGAAGAGATAGACTACTATAATTGCTAGTGTGGGCGTACGATATTAACATGTCGAGGATTTGGTTGAGGATAACCTATCGTAGGATGACATTCCTAACGAGCTCGGACTTGGAACGGAGAATGTGTTGATGCGAATAGGGTGAACGCTGCTTGATGTTTAGAAATTTGAGTGAAACGAACTTGGATAGAAACTCCCGTACAAACGAACAAATGGTTTGACCATAGGATTTGGGACGAGCGTCGTGCAACGACCTTGCACGATGAGCCGAGAACTTGACTTGTAACTATGACCTGGAAAGATGACCTAGCGGATAGACGGACGACCCTATGCCGAGTGATTGAACCTGTGTGGTTTACGGTATCGTCTGGACGGACGATAGACTTGGGGCAACAAGACTTAGAGTAGGACGTGGAACTGGGGGTGTGCGTGAACGACGACGAGATTGGCCCTAAACAAGTGAATGATATGGAATCGATATTGTGCAAGTAAAGTTGGTATAACGAATTAAATCTTTGATTGGAAGATGTACTCTATGATAGTGCGATACTTGGTCTCGAATCGGACGGAAAGTACTTAGACTTGGTCGACTCCGCTAAGAAGAAATCGTATTGATTTCTTAGACAAGAACGCTTGAGAAACGAATCGGATCATCTCGAGAATCGAAATAAATGATAGTGAGATGCACATGAGTTCGGTTTTAAATCGAAGTTAGTAAAACGATCGACAAATCAAAACTATCACGAGTAGCTTGTCCGACTTCGCTAAAATCACTAAG
Organism: Iris pallida; assembly: GCA_029216955.1. Taxonomy (NCBI): domain Eukaryota; kingdom Viridiplantae; phylum Streptophyta; class Magnoliopsida; order Asparagales; family Iridaceae; genus Iris; species Iris pallida. The sequence continues at coordinate 2,412,384 of JANAVB010012000.1, forward strand.
CTTGGTTGAAATGTACGTATTCGGGAGACGCCTTGAATATGTGCATGATCCTAACTCAGCGATATGATGAACTCGAATGCAGCTGCAAGTGGGTGTTGCGATGCGCATGAACGAATGAGTGAGTTTGCCTCAGCCTACGACTCTCGTGTTTGATGAATTACAACGCACCTCGTGCGACCATTTCAGTCCCATGACACGTCGAAAGAGCAACCAAGTTGAAGAAACACGACAATTGAACAAGTACCATCAACTCTAAAATAAGTGAAAAGTCATTCAATAAAATTGACCAAACGTATGCGATACGGAACTTAGAAAGGTATCGAGTATAGTTCGATGCCATCGAACGGTAAAGCCATTCGATAGGGATTGTCTAAGATACGCACATGACATGAGTTAGGGAACGGTTTGATGACCTGCACTCAGAAAGTCTCGAGGATGAGACTTGTTTTGAGTGGTGTATTATGTAATGACCCGCTTCGCCCTAGCGAAACGCCGATTCAAACGGCAAGTGCAACGACTCAAACGAGTCGTCGACCCGAAGATTTGGCATCGACCTGATGAAAAATCGATACAAGGCTTACATTGGCTCGTCAAAGATGAATCCAGACTTAGACTTTCAAAGGCGCGCTTGGAGTATCGCTCGACCGATGCGAACATCGCTAAGGTGGGTGGCTCCGATGAACCCGTCTTTGCTTAGCCTAGACACATAACAATACGGAGACTATCGCTAGAATCGCTAGGCAATAACACTGTGCATGCTAATAAATGACGCAACGCACCTAGCTAAGGGAATAATCCCATCTTGTATGCTTGTTTAGAACATGGAAAAGAACATAGAAAATGTGAGAACTCTCGTACCGCACTCCGTGCTCGTGCTAAGGCACATGCTTACATTCAAGATTCCTTATGCGTTCAACAATGAAACAATGAACGGTTTATAACAATGAAATGAAAGACCATCGACATAGTCATTCCGAGTAGAGTATAGCAACATTGGAAGACTTCGGGACCGATGGGTCGCCAAGGCGACTCCCGTATGGGGAGTTGCATAATGTATGAATAAATGAATAAACGAATAAGTGAATGAATGTATCAACAAATGAATGAATGAATGTGTGAATGAATCAATGAACGAACGAACAAGTGAAAGAAAGAAAAGAAGGAATGAATAAAAGATAAGAAAGAAAGGAATAGTTAGCGACAGGTATGACGGGGACGTGCATCGGGGCTCGCTACCCGCGTTGCACGGACACCGTCGCCAACCTGGTCGATAACGCATCATGGCTCACAGACAGCCTATGGCTCAAAGACAGCCGTTAAGTTAAAAGGACAATAGAATACGAAATGGTCGTGGACGGACTCGTGCACGAGTGAATCGATTCCAAGGCAACGAACGACGATGTCGTGGCCGGCCTAGGCAGAATCATGGCCTACGGGCGGACAGGTGTACGGGCTTGGGCACATAACCAAACGTAAGGACGGTACTTCAATAGTCTATCAAGGTGTACCAGCCAGCACGCTTGATAGATGAGAATACCATAAGAAAATATCCAAATGGCTGACATGCCAGCGACCGGTGCATATAGATTAAGTGGGCTTTGTTGGTGGCAATCCACGTGCAAGTCCTTGCATTGAAATAAAGTAGTCTAAGTTAACTGAACAAGGCACCTTCTGAACTGGCTTGACTACAACACACCAAATGATCGAGAGTACCTCGTGCAAATGAGTTAGAAAACACGCCTACGACGCGCTGTAACGCCCCAGTCCCAAAATGCGTAGGACTAGGAACGTAGACATGCCAGCTGTATTCATACGAAGTATACTCCAATATATGGAAGCCTCGTATAAATACATAAGCTGTAAAATGCAGTAGAACCATAACTAATCTCATCCATACAGAATAAATGAATAAAAGATCATATAATGAGAATGAATTTGTCTTGATACAATATGTTAGGCGGAGACAAATCTACTACCAACAAAATAAGGAAAAGTACATAGAAAATGAAATGAGTGGTGAGCGAAGCGAAGACGATCTAAGTGCAATCATCGTCGAAGAATAGCAATGATCACGGCTAGAGCTAGAACACCTGCGAAAGACAATAGCACACACCTGGAGAGATAACTAGGTCCTCAGAGGGACGTAACAAGCACTACCAGAATAAGTCGTTTTAGCGACGCAAAAAAAACGTCGCTAAAACGATAAATTTCGTCGCTAAAGATATTTAGCGACGGAATTACCGACGTTTCGTGATAGTCGCTGAAATGTAAGTCGCTAATCTTCTAAACATCGCCAAACGTCACAATTATCGACGTTTGCCGACGTATATATACGTCGGTATATTGTCGACGTCTACCGTCGTAACGTCGGTAGATTAGCGACGTATTACTGCGTATCGCTACGCTTCGGTAATTTATCGACGTATTACCGACGAGTCGTCGGTGGTTTAGTGACATGTTCAACGTCGGTACATCTTGGGAATTCCTGGGAATATTACCGACGTGCACCGACGTGTACCGACGTTTTCCGATATATTATAACATCGCTAAAACGTCGGTAAACTGGATAATATCGCATATTTACCGACGTTTACCGACGTAAAAGTACGTCGGTGTACGTCAGTAAATGTCACTAATTCTGAAAAAGAATAAAATAAAATAAAATACAGAATGTCCATTTCTTCCTGCAGTTTAAAACAATCACATAATGTCCATTTCTCACTGTAGAATATGATCCAAACAATCACAGAATGTCCATTTCTTGTTATACACAACTAACCAAGTTTGTATACTTGACGTTGATAATTGCGAATAACCAAATATCCAAATAACCAAGTTTACAACAATCACACAACAACTAACCAAATAACCAAATATCTAAATATCCAAATAACCAAATATCCAAATAACCAAGTATCCAAATAACCAAATATCCAAATAACCAAGTATCCAAACAAGCAAGTATCCAAATCTACACAACCAACAAATGAAAAAGTCACAAACAAAGAATGAAACAAACACAGAAACAGTCCTAACTAGGACTACTAAGAATCTGGTGCAGAAGGGGCACCGCCGCGACGAAGGGATAAGAACAACTCATACTCCTCACATGAAATCGATACCGATGTAGGCAGTGACGTCGGTGGAATCGGTATCGAAGAAGATGAAGGCGCACCCGGAAGACCAGCACGCTCCAACGCTGTAAGTCGCTGGTGGTATGAATCCATGATAGATAACATTCTATCACTGCTCTCGACCATCGACTCCTGCGCCAATCTCATCCTCTCGGCCATGGTCACCTGTCCTGTCTGCAGCTCCGTGACCATGCGCTCTAACCCTCCAACGGTGCGCTCTGTCCTCTCAGTCGTCTCCCTGAGGTCCATAATGCCGCGGTCGAGCGCATCCAATCGTGCTAGCAGCGCAGGATCGTCGTGCTGAGACTGCTCCTCGATCCGTCGTAGCAGATCGTCACGGAGAGACTCCATCATCTGGTGGACTCGGACAGACTCCTGGGACGGCTGTGGACCATGCACACTAGCAGAAGATGTCCTAGAGGACTGGGTCGCAACTAGGGTGCCATAGGATCCCGTACCGTAGTACGTACCCCTACGGAGTCCACCAGCGGCGGCCATGCACAGCTCGTCCGCCGACGGAGCCTGAGTGGGCTGCGAAAAAGTACCGGCCTCGCCTGCATCAGGTGCACTAGCAGCCACCCGTTCCCGCAGCCTCTGATACTCGGCCTAGAAAGTACTTATTATTACTAACTTCTAATTTCTAATTAATGTACTTATTATTACTAATTTCTAATTAATGTACTTATTATTTCTAATTTCTAATTAATGTACTTATTATTACTAACTAACATGAATATTTATTTGCATCATATTTACTAAGTTATATTAAAATTGACACGAAGTATTAAATTAAGATAACGTATTGTAATACTTACATAAGTCTGCTCGGCCCTCTCGTCAATAAGGTCAGCGCCGCGACGATGGGTGGCCAAGAAGACGGTCACTATGTCGGCGTTACCGACCTTCCTTACCTGTAATTAAATATATTATCTTAGTAATAATTTATCGATTTTGCATTAAAATAATATTTCTAAAATAGGAAGACATACCAGACGACGGAAATGTTCTGTCATCGGAATCGACCCACCGCACCACTTCGAGGCATGTTGCCTAGCCGCCTTGGCCTTCTCCGACTTCTCCTTGTACTTTGGCTCCTCGAATCGAGCCTTCATCGTATTCCATTGATCAGGGGTGATCCAATCTTGGATCGGCTTTCCGGTATGATCACGATCCTTCTGATCATTGATAGAGTCGCAGATCAGCTTGGCAGTGACGGCAGGAAACATCCCCTCGATAAGCTCGACCCGGTGCGGTGGATAGAAAAACATATCCTAGAAGAGTGCAAACCAAATATTTATCAGTTATATATAATATACAAAAATTATATGATTCATGTTAAAAGCAAATATATTTTAACCTTGAAGCGCGCAAACCAGAAGGCCTTCCTCTCGTCCGGAGCCTCAGAGTAGTTAATCCAAGCACCACCATAATTATGCCTCAGCATGTGGCCTAGACGTCTCTGTACCTCTTGGGGACGATATCTATACAAACATAAAGAATTTATGAAACAAGTTAAATTATGATAAAAATAGAAAGAAAAAAATTATAAACCAAAACACCTACTTTGTACCGTCGGCCCAGATCTCCGTCCTCCTCTCCTCCGGAGGTGCGCACGCATCATCTACATGATGCTGGTCGGCCGTCGGCGCCGCCGCCTCGGCCGTCGCCGCAGCCTCCGCCATCTGCTCATCCGTCTCCATCATCTTATGAGCAGTAGGAACGCTAGACGGGTGATCACTCTCAACAGGCCTGGAACTACTCGTCCCAGGAGATATGCCACATGACGTCATCCCACCAGGCCCACCTACTGTCCGATTGGAGGAGTAATCGGCGACAAAGATCCAGAGCCGGTACCAGAATGAGGTACCGAAGGAAAACTCCGTCCTCTAACAGTACCTGTAGGAAGTACCGGAGGAGAGTGACCTCGTTGTCCCCTTCGGTACACTCCGCGACGACCTGCCATACCTGATAACAGCATATGATAATACAACAAATAATAAGACTAAAAATATGAAAGTACCACAAATAATAGAGACTAGAAATATGAAAGTACAACAAATAATAGAGACTAGAAATATGAAAGTACAACAAAGACAAGATAATAACCAAGACAACATATGATGATACATTCTACAATAAACATCTAAGTCCAGATAATGTATTCTAGAAGAAACATCTAAGTTCAGATAAGTATATCTCTCTCAATCATCTTCAGAATAGTCATCTTGTTCGTCTTCCTCGACCTCATCTTCCTCTTCCTTCTCATCTTCACTTTCATCTTCGCCTTTGTCGACTTTGTCTTCCTCTTCGAATAATTCTACATCTTCTACATTATGTGTCGTGTAATGCATAACTTTCGTGGAGTCCACATCGACAATATTGGTTACAAGAGGTAGCTCGTCCTCCTGGTAAGCTTTTTCGTCAATATCAAAAGTATCTCTGGCTTTAGTCTTTCATACTGTCCACCAGTCAGACTTCGTTGCTCACCGTCTCGGATAAGCTGCGAAGTACACGAGCTGAGCCTGAGTTGCTAGGACAAACGGTTCGTAGCCTTGATATCTACGCTTGTAGTTTATATCCAGAAGACCATGCTTGTCCTTTTTCCAACCTTGATTTTCAATCGGATCGAACCATTCATACTTGAACAACACGATCTTTGCAGGTTCTCTGCCATTATATATGACAACTCCATAATCTCTCGCAAGATGCCAAAGAAATCATTTCCTGGATCGACGTCTTTGTAGTTCGAAGACTTGATACACAAACAACTATTTTTCGTGGAATCAAGATCCAGGAAGCTGTCTCTGATCGGAGCATTTGTCGACTTGAACCGAAAGCCATTGACACAGTAACTTGGCCATATTTTAACAAAAGTAATTGGTCCCTTGGCAAGAGTTCTAATTAATTCAATCTCGGATGAAATTAGACGATCGACCTGAATATCAAAGAAGCGATAATAAGTTATTTATTGCGCAGTTACATTAGAAGAGGCCAGTAATTACCGAGCAACTTACATATTCGCTCAACCAAGAAGGAAAATGACGTCTCATTTCTTGTTCTAATGCTTCGTCTGTTAGGTAGGGTCTAACCAGCCTCAACTCATCATTATATGTGCTGGAAAATAATGAAGCAACCGCCGATTAGTACAATAATATTAGCTTATACTATTACATTGAGATGACGTAAACTCATCATCCTGAGTTACTTATCCCTCTAGCTTCTCCACTTTATCCTCGTCGCAATTGAGTAATACATACAACTGAGCAACCCTTAGCTCTTCGTCATTCAAATATCTCTTTTTCATTTTCCCCGAAGGCTTTCCGGACGCATTGAATACTTTCAGTATTCCATCATTAAATTCTTAATATCCGTCGTCGTTTCTCGGAGCCCTCATTCTATTCGTAGCAACATAAGGTTTGAAATAGGAGGAGCAAAAATTTGTAATCTCCTCGAGAATATAGGCTTCACAAATAGAACCCTCGACCCGAGCCTTATTTTTTACCTTTCTTTTTAGGTGATTCAAATGTCGCTCGAACGGGCACATCCATCGATATTCGACGGGTCCACCAATACGTGCCTCGTAGGAAAGATGAATCGGCAAATGCTCCATAGAGTCAAAGAATCCAGGAGGGAACACCCTCTCTAGCTTGCACAGTGTAACCGCAATGTCCTTCTCTTGCTTTTCTAGACATTCAACGAGCAATTTCTTAGAACAAAGGTCCCTGAAGAATATGCTAAGCTCCGTCAATGGATCCCAAACTGCCTGCGGTAAGAATTTTCGAAATGCAATCGGAATTAACCGCTCCATGAATACGTGACAATCATGGCTCTTCATACCTGTCAGTTTGTTCACCTTGAGGTCGACGCATCTTCTCAAGTTCGAAACATACCCATCTGGAAATTTCAGACCTTGAATCCACCTTCAAAGCCTCACTTTATCCTCCTTCTCCAGTAAAAAAATTGCCTTAGGCTGCTTCAACTTCCTATTCCCGTCCTCTATCAAATGCAATGCAGGACGTCTACATATTTCTTCCAAGTCCAATCTAGCCTTTGGATTGTCTTTCGTCTTCCCCTTTACGTCCATTACAGTATTAATTATGTTGTCAAACACATTCTTCTCGATATGTATAACATCAAGGTTATGTCTAATCAGATTGGTGCTCCAATATGGAAGATCCCAGAATATACTCCTCTTCGTCCAGTTATGAGTGCGACCAAATCCGTCACACTTGTAGCCCGTAGCAGGCTGCTCAATAGCTCTTGGTAAATCTTTTACCTCTTCCCATATCGTGTATCCGGTCCACCTTGGCGGGAGATTAGCCTTCTCCACAATGCCAGCACGAAAAGCATTCCTGTTCCTCCGGTACGGATGATCCTTCGGCAGGAATTGTCGATGACAATCGAAGAAGCACGGTTTGCCTCCGTGTTTCAAACAGAAAGCCTTAGTACTGTCCATGCAATACGGACATGAAAGACGACCATGCGTGCTCCATCCAGATAACATTCCATAGGCCGAAAAGTTGTTGATGGTCCACATAAGTGCTGTCCGCATCCGAAAATTTTGTTTTCTTGATACATCGTACGTGTTGGAACCTACTTCCCACAGCTGATTCAACTCATCAATCAACGGCTGCAAATACACATCGATGTTCCTTTTCGGATTGTTCGGACCTGGGATAATAACAGTGAGAAACATATACGGAGTCTTCGTGCACATCCAAGGCGGTAGATTGTACGGGGTGACAATCACAGGCCAATACGAATACTGGGATCCCGAAAGTCCGAATAGGCTAAAACCGTCGGAGCAGAGACCCAATCTGACATTACGCGGATCAGAAGCAAAATCTGGATACTCTCGATCAAAGTGCTTCCATGCTTCTCCATTAGATGGGTGATCCAACACTCCTTCGGTATGTTCTCGCTTATGCCAACTCATGTTTTCTGTAGTTTCCTTCACCCATAAATAATCGCTGCAACCGCGACATCAACGGCAAGTAGTGCATCGAAGAGCTAGGCTTTCTGGCACCGACAGACTTGCCTCTACCACATGCCTTGTAGCGATCGACACCACAAAATCTGCAGGCGTCTTCATCCTTGTCGTCTTTGTTGTACAACATGCACCCGTTGCGACAGGCATCGATTTTTTCGTATCCCATCCAGAGCGATCTAACCGTCCTCTTAGACCGGTAGAAGTCTTTAGGCAACTTCGCACCCTCACGCAATATTTCTATAAGCAACTCCATAAGACGGTTGTAGCAATCTTGCGACATGTTAAAATCGGACTTGATGCTCAACAATCTTGTAACCACCTCCAACGGTGAATGATCCTCACAACCAGGATATAATGGAGTCCTTGCATTCTCCAGCAACTCCATGAACTGTGCAGCATCGGGGTTTGGTGCCTCCTCAGGTGCATCATGATCATCCGGATCGAAACTAGGCCCGGCCGCGTCGAAAACCATGTTCACCAACCCATCGTCGTAAAGAGCGTTGTTGTGGACATCCACATAAGGCTCGTACTCCGATGCTAAAGATACAAGTTCTCCGTGCTCGCTCCAAAGATAGTAATTCGACGTGAAACCCTTCGAGTATAAATGATACGTGACATCCACTTCTGGATGATATTTCAAGTTGCGACATCTCACACACGGACACTTAATTTTGGTACCGTCCATGTACTGAGGGAACGCCTTGGCAAACTGCAGGAACTGGTGTACACCCTCTATGAATTCATCCCGTACACCGTACATGTCATCAGGATGATGGTTGTACATCCAAGTACGATTCCGCAGATAGTAATTCAGCTCCATAATTCTGTAAGATAGATACATCAAGGTAGTAATGATATGCAATTGTCAGTTCATGCGGTCTACACTTTCCGCAGTATATGTACACATGACATTTTACGTTAAATGGTCAGAGATTATTTGTCATCTTCTTTTCGTATTGCTAACTTTTCTTTCGCGTGTTTGTGCGTGCGGTGGTCAGAGATTATCGCGGCGGTATATCACCCGTGTCTACAATATTTCATATAGGCTGAGTTGTAGAAGTAAAGTTTTAGGATATTAGTCTATATATTATGTATAGTCCAACCGAGCCAACTCTAAGCTAAACTAGTCCAACTTGGTCAAACTAGCCATTTCTAACTAGCCTTTCTCCCACTAGACACACACATACATATACATGATGTATACAACCACACCATAGTTCCCAGGTTCTTTTAACCTAACTTGCCAGTTGGTACTAACCTCAATAGAACAAACACTCTCACAGCTTAAAATACTAACACATGCTCACGCCTTACTCTTGTGACACTCCCTTTCAAACACAAACACACACCTATATGTTCCCTTACACATGTTGCCATGTTACCTATAAAAATAGGAAACCCTTGTTGTCTAAAATAAGACACAATTGTACAAAGAGAACCATACTGTAGAACTCACACTTTAAGACAATAGATGAAGGAAGACTTGTATGGAGGATCGATAGGGTTGAGCAATGTCATTTTATTCTACAAAGAGAACCATACTGTAGAACTCACACTTTAACACAATTCTACAAAGAGTTGTCAGAGGGTGTTGAGCGATGTCATTTTATTCTTTTCTTCTTCTTCTTCTTCTTAGGATTTTCGAGTATTGGATCTTGAGACATATATAGCTAGAACTTAAGAAGAATGGAGTACCATACTTCAACAAATAGATGTTGACTAATTGGTTCATATACTTGTTGTCTAAAATAAGTGTAGGAATGTTGCAAGGTGAAACAATGTATCAAACACTATATCGAAACCCAAACCCAATATGCAAATCCAAATTAATACGGAAATACACAAGTGTATGTAGGGGATTAAGTGTACAGAGGTGAAATATATATATATGCATGCTTGGGGGTGTCCACGTGTCCAACAAATGGACACAAAGTGTCCAAAACCTTACGAATACACTGTATTAGTGAACACATGGTCGTAACGTGTCTTCGTGTCCATTTTGGACACGAAAAACACCTCAATTAGGGTTAGGGTTTACCTTCAGTCTCCTCACGGTGGTGGAAGAGGAGGAGGAGGACAAGTTCGGTGGTAGAGGAGGAGGGGATTAAGTATACAGAGGTGAAATACATATATATGCATGCTTGTGGGTGTCCACGTGTCCAACAAATGGACACAAAGTGTCCAAAACCTCACAAACACACTGTATCAGTGAACACATGGTCGTAATGTGTCTCCGTGTCCATTTTGGAAACGAAAAACACCTCAATTAGGGTTAGGGTTTACCTTCAGTCTCCTCGCGGTGGTGGAGGAGGAGGATCTCGCGGTGGAGGAAGAGAAGTGGCTCGCGGTGGAGGAGGAGGAGGAGAAGGGGCTCGCCGGAGGGAGGAGAAGGAGCTCGCGGTGGAGGAGGAGGATGAGTGGCGCCGGAGGGAAGGGGGTCGGGCTGTCGTCGAGGTCGGGGGAAGAGGGGCGGGAACAAAAAATTTGGGGAGAGGGAGAAACGAAAAGTGGAACCGAGGCAACCCTATTTAGCAAAAATTAGCGACGCCCGAAATACGTCGCAAAGCGTCGATATTGGTTTAATATTCGCCGACGTTATAACCTTTGCGACGCTAAACATCGCTGAAATGATAAAACTAGCGACGTTTTCCGACAAATCAACGACTTTGGTTTTTATTAGACTATAGGTAGTCGTAATATGTCGCTGTATGTCGCTACCAGCGACGTATTGTGACGCTTAAATTTTGCGTCGCTAAAACCAAAAATATTGGCGACGTTTTAAATTGGCGTCGCTAATTATGTCGCTGATATGACTTATTTTGGTAGTGAAGACACATAATATCATGCCATATAAACTGAATAAATATTGCTCAAATAAATAATTAAATCGAATTATAACATGTTCCAATACGCACCTACTGAACGAGCGTACCATCCCCCAACCAAACAAGGACAGGAGATGGTAAACTAATTCACGGTAACGTATCTTCCCATGCTATGAATCCAATATGGTATCCGGACCCCAACAAGGTTCAATACCTTCTCATCGAAGTAGTAAGTCACACCTACAATCAAACAAGGACAAGATGTGACGAACTAATCCGCGACAAGTTATTGTTCCAAGCCACGGTCAGATACAAGTACCCAAACCAAAAGTACTCGTACCTAACGGATAGAGGTAGCCTACCGTTCTAAGTGAAATGTAGTTAAGAACAATCCTTCCTACGCATGGACCCTGGCTGAATAGGATCGACATAGTCCCCCTTGGGCACCAGAGGCCCAATCAGTAAGAGCATGACGTTCTGCAGAATCGTCAGTGGCCGTCAGTAATCATGGGTCATCAACCCCGTATCTCCAGCGGAGAGTCCGGGTCACAAAGGAAGTGCATCGAAGCCCATACGCTTAGAAATTGTCCTCCCCGCCCAATGCCTATTATGTTGTATCCACAACATTAACCTCTATAACCGCTAAGTCAAACTAGCATGCAACCTCTATTAGCGGTTATTCCTATCGCACGGCTTGTACGTACTGGTGGCCAGCTAATCACGTACTTCCGTGTTCTACATGCGACACACAACTTCGTGTTTACAACGTGTCAAGGCCAATGAATGCAACACACAAGGTGGTCCCTTAAATCTAGGTTTAATTTGTAATAAAAATAATACACAACAGGAAATATAATGAACAGTAAGTTCTAACAGTTATGCCATGTATCACAGTTTTATTTTGCATAAAGAAAATAAATAATGCATGAAATATGAGCTAAAATAAATAAATAGCAAATGGCAAGGTGTTTTGCCTGGTAGGACGCCTGGTGTGCTACGAATATCACGGTGGCATAAACTGCAATTTCGGTGTAACAACTGTACAAAGGGACCTCGGATGGTGGTACGGATCGTGTCATTGGGTCCAGAAGGGTTAATTTAGTAAGAGTGGACATAAGGTAGTCTCGAAATGGGCGAAGGAATAGGAACAATAGGACTTGGATACGGACAGGAGAAAATCAAAGAAAATAAATATTTATATATACGAGTTTTAGAAAATATTTATAATCCTAAAACTAGTTTTCATAAGTCAAAATATTTTTAGGTAAATATGTTGTAAATCATTTTTAGGCAGGAAATACTCTAAGGTTGTAAAAATAATTTTTATAAATAGAAATATATTTGGTTAACAAATAATTTAGATAAATATTGATATTAAGAAAATATTTTATCATTTGAAACTATATTTTTACGGTTCAAAAATAATACTAGAAACTTATTGAATGTAAAATATTTTTTAGAAGAAGCTAAAAATTCTAGCAAGTGATTTAGGGCTACTAAAAATAATAATACAATAATAATAATAATAATAATAATAATAATAATAATAATAATAATAATAATAATAATAATAATGATTTTAGAAATAATAATAGAATTAATAATAATAACAACAGTAATGAAATAATAATAATAATAATAATAATAATAATAATAATAATAATAATAATAATAAGGATAAGGGTTTATTGAAACACAAAGCAACAAAATGATAAAAATAAAGAATAAAGGAAACTAAAGCTGTTGCTCTAATGAAACACAAAGCAACAGTTAATAATAATAAAAATCTAAGAACTAAAGTTGGTTCTCCTCTTTCGAGGAGAACAGTGCCTAAGTACAGAAAAAAAAACTGAGAATAGTAAATGAAGGAGTTTAGACTTTAGAGAAGGGGAGATAGAGAGAGAGAGAGAGAGAGAGAGAGGAGAGAGAGAGAGAGTCTGTGGGTTCTTTCTCCCCAAGCAGTAGAAGACATTTATAGAAGAGAAATAGAGAGAGTCAAGAGAGGGAATCTCTCCAGAACACTAAAAAGATGGAAGAGAAAAAGTGAGGAGAGAGATCCAGTCGGGAAAGGGAGAGCGAGAGGTAGAGGGAGGTGCGGTCGGCGAAGATGGGGCGGCCGGGGAGCTGTGCGCGGGGCGCGGCGGAGGAATTGGTCGGAAGTGGAGGCGGCTTTGCGGAGGGACGCGGTGGATCGGGGCGGAGAACGGGGAACGACGGGTGGCTCGGGATATCCGGCGGTGGAGGGTGAAGCTGCCAGCGCTGGATGACCCGGTGGAGGCGGCGATCGACGTTCAGCCGACGCACGGGCGGTCAGTCGGCGGAAGGAGTGTTTGCTGGAGCGGTCCGGCCACGGTGCGGGTGCGGCTGAGGCGGAGCCCGAACGGTGAAGGTGAGAGTTCCGTCCCCTTCCTCTCATTGTCTCGTGGTAATGGTGATGAGGTGGTTGGCCGGGTTGTCCGGGGCAGTGTTGTATTGGTCGGGAGAGGGTATTGTGGTCGGCGGTTGGTCGCGGTGGCCACGGCTGGGTTGTGGGTGAGATAAACAATAATGGCCAGGAGGCTGGTTTGGGGGTTGGGCCTGGTGGCGGTTGCCGTGGGTGTTTGTTTGCAGGTGGTTGTGTCGGGTTTGCTATGTTGGTTTGGCCGGGACTTTGGTTTTTGGGTGGCGACGGAGATGGCTGTGGTGGCGAGGGTGGATCTGGGGTCTGACTCGGAAAGCAGGGGAAGGGCAGGAGGCGGAGGTCAGAAAAGAAGAAGGTGTCGGGTGGTTGTGGTGGTCGTTGGACCGTCGGCATTGGTCGGGATGATGGAGGGTTCGGCCAGGATGGGGCTGGACATGGGTAGAACAGGTTTAGACTAGGAATTAATTTTGTCGGGGGTGTCCGACACGGAAGAGATGAAAATGTACATGTAAAATAATGGAATAAGATTTATGGTCGGAAGAGGACACAGACACGAGGCACGCACCATTGGTTTGTGAAATTTTGGTGGATGATAAAAATAAATTGGAGGAGTACCTGCCTATTTATAGGACGTGGGAATTTTCAATTAGATATGGACTAGGATATTTAAAACCCATTTTACATATTTCCTAATTTAGTTTAAAAGCAATCAAATCCAAATCCAAATCCAAATCTAATCAAATTAAATTCTCTTAGTTTAAAATCAAATCAATAAATCAAATTTCAATTATTTAACTATTTAAATAAATACATAGATTCAAATCAAGATTTAAGTCTCCACAATAAATTCAAAATATGCTTTCCAAAAATACTAATAATATTAATTTCGAAAATTGCATTTTTATTTAAAATAAGCTAATAAATATTTACGAGATATATGTATGCACAAATATTCTTTACATAAATATACTTTCTAATATACCATTTTATAGGAAAAATACTTTCTAATTATGACTGCATAAATGAAAGGCTTTTCATAATTAAAACCATAAACTTGAAATGATAGCTAGAAATAATTATTACCTATATTATTTTGAAACTATAAAAATAATAAAAATAATAAAAATAATGTTTTTCAAAAATATGTACGCTCGCACATATTCGCACTCGACGAGCAAGAAAAATAATTTCGTACGCGACGTAAAATACGACTACGCGACGTACAATACAAAATTTTAAATCAGTACCAAATTTAATAATAAATAAAAAAAATAGTAGAAATTTAGGGGTTTTATACGCGCTAGGACCTGAGGCAGGGACACGCCCTTGATATTGAATGTTTACGTGAATGACGATAAGTTGTTATATATGAATTGTTGACTAACTAGGTTTACTTTGGACAGGGAAGGCCGGACGGTAAGTATGGGTAAGTCGTGCATGTATTTTTATACAAACACTTGAATTCGGCAACACGAGATAGGTTATGATATATGCCATGAAACTGATCCTAAGGAAAGATTAGAAAGACAATGAATGATAGACGGTGCACAAAAGTAAATAGAACGTGTTTGGTAATGATAACATTATGGGCGAGCTAGCCTCCCCACCAGTGCATAACAATGTACTAATAACTGTTTGCCATTAAAATCTTTTGAATGAAATTTTAATTACAAACAGAACAGTGTTACAATGTAGGACTTAGATGTAGTCCTAGGAGAACATTTTTGTTTATCTGGGTCCCTGTGTCGATGGAGCGAGTGGTAATGCGTTGACTCCGTTGACGATCTGACGACGGTTCTCGGTTCTCTGAAGGTCTGAGTTATTCTGGGTGCTGGAGTTTGCGAAGATGAAGAAGACGTTGAGTGTCTCTTTCGATCTCTGGGAGTAAACTCTGATACTTTGGTTGACTGTGCGTCTTGATCTCTGACAGTCTGTGTATGTGTGAGAGGGAATGATCCTTCTATTTATAAGTAGCAGGTTGGCTGCTCATACGTGCATATGTAGGATGCGCCTGTTTGTGGAGATGCCACGTGGTGATTGCTGATGGAGGCGCATGGGCGGCATGCTCGGATTGAGGAGTTGAACTCTTTTTGTTGTATTTATGGGCTGCGACAGAGCTGACACGTAGCAATAGAGAAGATCTCTCGGTTGCTGAGATCTTGGGTGATTAGCACCCCTTCATCGGCTGAACTGAGTCAAAGGATACTTGGCGCGCATCCGTAGCTCAAGGATCTCGGATTTGGTGGAGAGTAATCTGACAGGATGCGCCTAGGATTAGGCGCATGAGTAGACTTTGGCTTGTAACCTTTAGGAGTCACGAACCAGTCTGGGCGCATGGCTTTTGAGGCGCATACAGGGCTTCAGTAGTGACTTAACCTCTGTCTTTAGGGATCAGAGAAAAGTCTGAGGCGCATGGCTTTGAGGCGCATGCAAAGATTTGGGCGCATGGCTGCGGAGGCGCATGCGAAATGGTTGGGCGGCCACGTGGCTTGTAACCGCCGGAGCAAAGTAATGATGATGCTGACATCAGCGACGCTTCGTCTTCTTAAAAAGCTGCTAACTGTCCAGTCCTCGGGGGACGTGCTGCCAACTCTGTCACTTGAGCATTAATTGCTTGATGGGTGACGAGCCGAAATGGGCGCATGGGTCCATGTTGATTAGGACGCATGGATCTGTGCTTTGTTGGGCACATCCTTACGGGATGCTTTAGAACCGATAGGCGCGTCTGTACGATACGCGGTGTCTGACCGACGCATCCTTTTGCATGACGTGCCTTTATTGGTCCGACTGCTACGTTCTTCGAGTGCTTTAAATAGCTGTTTTTGACTTGGCCGAATTCGAAGCGTCTGGTTCATCACCATAAATACAAATTCATTGTACGGGATTCGGAGAGCCCGCCACTTGGCGCATGGGTTTGATTTGCCCGGCCTATAAATAGTGGTAAGGAGAGAGTTTGCTTCTCGTTCTCTCACGTCCTCCCGAAATGAACATGTTTGTTCGAGCATATTCTATTGACGAGATATTTTCGAGGGTGAAGATGCGATGACTTGTCTTCGTTCATGCACTTGAAGGTGACTGTTACATCCGAAAGTCAGAGTCGAGGGCTTCTGAGGCAGGAGGAAGGTGCCTGTTGCATCCGAAGATCGGGATGCTCGAGCCTCGTCTCCGTTATGCTGGAAGAGCCACAGATCGGAATTGCGGTGCCCCGATCATCTTCCTTGGGCTTTGGGAGAGCTCCTCCTCCTGCTAGAGTGGGTGTTGCCCATTCTGGTTGTGTTAAAACCCTTCTTTTGCCGCGGATCGATTGTGGTGCTCTCCTCTTCCTTTGGAGAGCTCTTCCTCCCGCTAGGGTGGGGTTGATCGCCCACCCTTGGTCTGCTCAATAAATGCTTCATTAGTCGAAGCGCCCGATCGGGTCAAAGTGGAGCGCATATGCTGAGACTTCATGAAGCGCATGACTAAGACGCTGAAGAGATGCACATAACTGAGCTGCTGAAGGGATGCACATAACTGAGCTACGCCTGACTGAGACGCTGAAGGGACGCGCCTGACTGAGACGTTGAAGGGATGCACCTGACTGAGGCGCGAAAGAGATGCGCCTGGCTGAGAGCGCATGGCGGTTGCTGTGCCTAACTGTAGACTTAGGGTCTTTTTTTGTAGAAATTCTTCTTTGTAAAGCCTTTTTTAGACATGTAATAGACTTTTATATGAAATAAAAATCTTCTTTTAATGTCAATGCTTTTGCTGTTTGCTGTGCCAAGTACTTCATCTGAGCTCCCTGGCGCATGTAATGTTAGGCGCATAGGATTTTAGGTCCTGAAATTCTATGCTTCTATAAGACCCCCTTCAAAGTTTTCAAAACTTTTCGTCATGTTTTGGAATACTTTGAATAAGAAGCATGGTTGTGTCTTCTCTGGGACGCATGACCGTCCGGGGCGCATAACTGTTTTGGGGTGCATGCTCCTCTCAGTTTTAAATGCCCAAATGATAACGCTTCGGGATAAATGAAAAAGATTTAATGATGATCTTTTGGACTATCCACGGTTATCACTTCACAGAACCCTAAACGGCGGTTGACGTCACCCAAGCCTATAAATAGGCGTCTGATAGAGAGAGAGAGAGGGAGTTCTTCCTCTCTTTCCTATCTTCTTCTTTAGAGTTTTTTCTTCCAAAAAAAAACCCTAATCTCCTTTTCTCGAAATGGCTCCCAAAACTCATCGCGGTGGTGCTGGCCGTGGGCGAAGCAAAGGGAAAGAGCTCGTAGAGTTTGATGAGGAGGAGTCTTCCGTCGTTGCTGCGGCTCCCGCCGACGTCCGGCCAGTGGTGACGGGTGGGTGCTTCCTGACATTTTTAGACGAGTTCAGTGCACACATGGATAAGTTGCACCCTGTTGCTGTGCCCTAACTCTTTGTTGCCGACGTGCATGGACTTTTGTCCTGATTATGTGCCGAGGCTATCCCGCTGATGCGCATGGACTTCTGTCCTGATTATGCGCCGAGGCTTTACTGTTGACGTGCATGGACTTCTGTCCTGATTATGCGTCGAGGCTATCCCGCTGACGTGCATGGACTTCTGTCCTGATTATGCGCCGAGGCTATCCCGCTGACGCGCATGGACTTTTGTCCTGATTATGCGCCGAGGCTTTGCTGCTGACGCACATGGACTTCTGTCCTGATTATATGCCGATGCCTTAATGCATATGGGCCTTTTTGGGCCGTGATGATGCAGAGAAGCTTCGAACGTGCCCCAAATGTTTCGTCCTTCTCTTAAGCCTCTTTCTCTTCTTGTTGCCTGACTTTTGTTTTGTGTCAGTGTCAATGACAATCCCCTTGCTGAACGAGGTCCTTTTGGATGCTTTCCTCTGCCAAATGGGGATTGACTTCAATGAGCAGATTGTTAATCCAGCAATGGCTGCTATTACGCAGGACCAGCCTCCCGAGAGGATATTGCAAATGCGGGATCAGTCGTCTGTTTTTCTCCAGAACATGATAGAGAGTGGCAGACTAAAATCAGCTAAATTCGAGAACGTGACTTTTTTGAAGCCTGCCTTTCTGTTCGGTGACCGGTTGACCTCTACTGAGGCAAAGATATTGAAGATTAAAGAGGACTGGTTCTTCTCGGCGAATGGCGTGGCCCTGTACATGCGGCAGTCTGATCATCAATTGCCGCTGACGGCTTTCTACCATTTGGCTTCCAAAAGGAGGATGCCCTGGGAGCTTACTCCTTCTCAAGGAAGGGCAGTAGGAGGTACCCTTCGTATTGATGTTACTTCGAATCAGAGGGATACCTTGGCCGTCTCGCGAGCCGAGGCCTCGTTCAGTTGTCGAACTTTACGCCCTGGGAGCCTTTACAGTGTTCCTCCTGATACCTTCGCCTTTGGGGCTTCAACTTTTGCAAGTCGAATGCTGACATCGCAGATCACGTATCCGAAAGAAAGTTTTCGAATTGAGGGGTGGTTCCATCACGTGTTGAAGTGGGATGAGTTGACCCTCTGGATTCTGTCAAAGTTCAAAACTGAGCTCAAAGCGATTGGGCTGACTGCCGCTCTTCGTGCCACGCAGGGGGGCATTGATATCAACAAGCCCATGTTCCTTGTGCTCCTGGAGATGTTCAACTCCCAGACTGGCACCTTTTTACTCCAGTGGGGGAGCTGGGGTTGGCCCTACACGAGATGTATGTGGTTTCCAAACTTTTCTTGGGTTCGGAACCGTACGAGGAATATTTTCCGACAAATGAAGAGATCCAAGTCCTAGAAGAAAAGGACAAGGAGATGACGACTATTTTCAAGGAGGTGGTGAGCCACCATTATCTGCTACGATTGAAGGATAGGGGCGGGTCGCAGCCCCATGTGACTATTTGGAGAGACTATATCTTCAAGCAGGACTCGACAGACCCTTGCAAGATTCGGTTTGTGACTCCGCAGGGACTGTCTCATGCGGAGGTGACCTCAGAAGTGGGCCGACTAGACGAGAAGGTCCCTCGTTCAAACGAGAGTGGCACCGATGTAAACAGTTACTTCTGGCATTGCGTACACCGGATGTCTCCCAGGGCCGTGTTAGCCGCATACTTGATGATATGGCTCCGGGACTATGTGTTCTCGGGCGGCTCTGGATCTGTAGAAAGAGTGAGAAGAAATCTCATCTTGCCAGCGGTAAAGCTGGTTTTCGGTCACCCTCTGGCCCTCCTTCCCGCGATGGTGTGTAACCTGTTACGGGGTTTGAGGACTTTTGCTGACGATGTGATTCATAGGAGGGGTAGGAACGACAACTTTCCCCGGGCTGAGCTACCATTCCATTATCTGATGGGATGGCTGATTCTGCATCATCCGAACGTGATGAGCCCCGGCCCCGAAGACGATCATGTTGTAGGTGACGCCTTTATCCGTCGCTTCTATAAAAGGAAGTGGCTGCATACTGGCGTCCTTGTTTGTAGAAGAGTTTTATCTTATCTTCAGGGGTGGGAGATCACCAAGATCAACCCCATCTTCATAGACTTCGAAGCCGACCAAGAGTTGGAAGACTCTGGCGAGGATGCGATTGCCCTGCCGATATGGGGGTTTCGCTGGTTACAGAGCATTCGGCCCTCCCATCTGGTCTATCGCAACAAGAACAAGTGCTATCTGGAGCCATATCTGCCGATCCGATTTGCACGTCAGTTTGGTTATACCCAGCTGATGTTAAGGAACCCCAGTAACAGTCTGGGGTTTATTGGGAGTTTACTGGTGTCACGACCCGTACCCACTGTGAGGGTACGAGAACGTCACAACGCCCAGCCTACGTCGTAGTGTCGGTAGTAGAACGCTGTCCTAGGTCAACATACATCTAGCAATATGATACTAAACAGTAAATGAACTCAATCACAACTAAGGAAGAAGAAAACACGATATGATATAGAACTCAAGGAAATACAGAAGATAGAATAGTCTAAGATAATATCCCAGCAACTATCCAGAGTATATATCTCAGCTACTGAAAATGAGGAATATATACAACTCAACATCTCTGAACAGAAGTAAAGTCTAGCTAAACAGTCTCAAGACAACATGAAAATAAGATAAGGCCTAACTAAACTAGTCTAGGCAGTAGGGTGATGTCCTCAGCTAGAGCTGTCCCGAAGAAGGTATCCTCCCAGGCCTCCTTCTCGTCCTCTGTAATATTTTCAACAGGTCCAGTCAGGACAGGAGCGAGTACAGTACATTTCAACAGTTCATAGCAGGTTAGAAAATATAATTATGCAGTAAAGTAAGATACAGGTGCTGAAGAATACAGTATGTAACAGAGAGAGAAATATGTAATAGAAATATCTACTATAAGTAAGGAACTAACAGTGGCTAGTGAGTCAGAGTACAGGATAGCACATGTGAACGGAACAGATTTGTACATGATCTACACTAAAGAGTTGTACATGATCTACACTACAGAGTTGTACATGATCTACACTACAGAGTTGTACATGATCTACACTATAGAGTTGTACATGTATGGTGAAAGCACAGGAGTACAAGATCCGTATAGTACTAATCCGTGATAATGTCGTGACAGCACAAGTAAAGTAATTTAATGCAGGAAATAATTCTAAGCAGGATATGAAATGATCAGAGAATGTACTCGCCTCGTATCTGAATGTCTGAAGTAAATGTACTGTCCGAGGAGAGGTGTCTGGCTCCTAATCAGAACAGCACAATTCACAACAAGTCTAAAATGATATAATGAAGTCCTAATATGCGTTCTACATGATTCTAGGTCAATCTAGGCCAAAATCAACTCTTGGTCAACTCTGGTCAACTCTAGAAGTCAAACTAGGTCAACTATGGTCAAACTAAGTCAAACTAGTCTATACTAGTCTAACTAGTCCATTCTAGGTCTAATAAGACTAAACAAGTCTAAACTAGACTCACTAGCTAAGCAAACACCACATAGGCCATAGGCTAATAAGCTATACCATGGGCCAATAGGCAAACCATGCTAAATCAACCCTCAAAACATTTATATACAACACACATATATATCTAATATATGATAAACATAGATATCATAATATACCCTAATATAGGAATACACATATATCTATTTAGATAGGCTAATAGGATAACATGGCATATAAGCTAATAGGAAAAACACATATTGATGTGCTATACAAAATAACTTAGAATTGATCCTATAGGCTATGTAAACCATACAACATAATATGTTATACCTACAAGTATACATATGTATATAGAAAGGGGGGACACTCAAGTACATGTGCATATGTGTATGTGTGTGGGACTTGAGAGTGTATCATGAATGTGTGTGTGTAGAGAGTTTGTTCTCAGTTTAGACTATGTGTCAAGTGACAGTTAAAGTGATGTGTAGGTGACAGGAAATGAGTGCTAGCATATTTGTGAACTTGTGTATGTGTGTGTGTAGTGGATGGAAACCTGAAAACAGTGGCATGGTGTATAACAGGAAAAGAATGAACCAATGTGTTTGTGCACTTGTGTCAATGTCAAGTAAGAACTGGATTAGTGCATGGTTCTCAGGATTAGCAAAAAGAATGACAGTTCAATGATGAATCAACCATTGTTCTCAGGTTTTAGGATTCCCAATTCAGTGTACATATCAAACTATAGCTTAACAACAGTTCTCAGAAATTCAAAACAGGGAATGCGTAAGGAACCATTTTGTTTTCAGTCTCCTGATTCAACAGTGTGTATAACATTGTATTTAAACTCAGATTTAATAAAGGAACTCAAGAAATGAAGAGTCCATGTGAGGGTGTAAGTTACAGTGCGCATATCAGTGTGACAGGAAAAAAGGAAGGAAACTCAGGTTTATGTGTGTTCAGTGAACTAGATGAGGAAAACCTGTGTGTGTGTGAGTTCAAATGTGACAGGAAGTAATCAGTAATGTGTGTATGTGACAGTGAAAGGAAAAGAACCAATTCAGTAAAAAGGAAAAAGAAATCAATCAATGTAAAGGAAGGAAACCAATTAGTGTTCTCAGATATTAGGGTAATCAGTGAAATGAAAACAGGAAATCACAGGGAACAACCAGTGAAATGGTAAGGAAATTCCAGTTCAGGTTTAGAGAATCCCATCTCAGATTTCAATTTCAAACTCCCATTTCAGTGCAATACAATGTCAACCCAAAACCTATTTTCATCAAAACAAAACTCAAATTCATTTAAGGAACAAATGTTCCCGAGATTATGTCTAACCTTAATTATCAAACTATATCAGTTTAATATCAGTGAATGCAAGTTGTAAGTTCAACCAATGTCAAAATCCCATGCTAAATCAAGTCTAATTCGACTATAATAGAACAAGTCATGAAACCACTGACCAAGGAATAATACTTCCATTCAAATTAGTTTACAGTAACCTTCAAACACATCCTCATTTAGAAATCCTAAAGCCAAATTGAAAAGCCAACTCATGAATCAACTTAACAGTAAACAAATACATGTGTATATGAATTAGCATGGTAAATTAACATCAAGAGTTCAGTTTAAATATAGGAATTAATTCAGAAATTGAAAATCTGAAGCATGTATCAGTCTATATTATTGCATATCAATTCCAACTCAAAACCCAATTTTATAAATCTCCATCTTATGTCAATATCAACCCTAGTCATGAATCAATCATTAACAATGAGCTAATACACGAGTGGTGAAACTCTCATGGCAAATTAATATTAAAATAGGTCAGGTTTAAACAGAATCAAATTCAGAACATTCATAGGCTGAAAACATGTATCAGTAAAATTATCAATTCGATCTCACAATGAATAAATTCTCAATGAAACCCAAGACAGGTGTATAGAAGTGTTCTCTAAATGTTGACATGCCAGGGGGGGTATTTGTGTCCAATTAAGTGGACACAACGTGTCCAAAACAACCAAACATCACAGACACAAAATCTGTGCACAAAATCATCGTGCACACGTGCACACCATTCGTGGACACTACTCGACACGAGTTAGGACACGTGCCCGTAGATGTAGGTTCGTCTAGGATAGGGGAACGTGTCCCACAGCCTGCACCGTATCCACGTGTGCCTGTGTCGTGTCAATTCGTGCGTATCAGCGAGGCAAAACCGTGCGTATGCCCACAGTGCATGATCAATGCACACCCGAATGCGTGTCCGACACGACACAAGAGTGTCCCAAACTTTGAGGACCTCGTGTCAATGTCTGCCCCTAGGACTGTGTCAAATCTTAGGTGTCCACGTGTCGTGTACAGGAAGTAATTGCCCCCGAGTAGCAGGACAGTGTGCACCGTGTCAGAACAACGTGTTCGTGTCCAGATCTCGATACGACACGACACAATGGCTACCTCAATCCAACAGAAATTGATAAGCGACAACAAACCCTAAATTTCTATTCAAAAAGTTTCCTAAAATCAGGTCGAAATGTCCTTTGGGACATTTCATCAAACACCTAGGTCTATAGGCTGATACGTGTCTATGTAGGACACGAAATGGACACAAAACCTAGGTCTAGGCATACCTACAGGACTAGGACACTTAGGGCTAGGTCTACATGTAAAGAAACAAGAATTTTAATAGGTGGATTAGGATTTTACCTATGGTGTTCTCCAATACAAAAACTCCTTGAATGAGGATTCCCAAAAAGCCACCCAACTCCTTCAAATTGATAGAAAACTGAGAGTAACAAATTCCAACAACAAGAAAACATCAATTAGAACCTATTGCAATTTGTTTGGATTAAAAAGGAGTTAAAATAGATTTTCTAGGGATTTTTGAAGATGGAGACTCACCTCTTCCAAAGCTTGAGGGAAAAGATAATAAAGGAGGCAAGAACAAATGGAAGAGGCATTAAATAGGGTGGGAAACCCTAGGTTGGCTGCCATGGGCTGATTAGGGTTAGGCTTGGTTCATGGTGTGGGCCTATGGGCTATTAAGCCTAAGTCACAAGTCATGACTTGTGAAATCACAAGCCATTTCTAAATCAATTCGAATCCTAGTTTCTCCAAATGAATTCTAATGAGTTAACCCTCACTAACTTAGGTTAAACTAGAGTTACATAACCTAACCAAGTCCAAGCACAACTAGGGTTAGCTTCTAGGTTAGCCTACCAAGGTCATTGCTAGTCAAAGTCAACCTAGTCAACCCTCATTCAAACAATTCCAAAATAAATTCTAAAAATTCCTATAAATTCAAATAAATTATAATAAAATCAAATAACCCCAAAAATGTCTAAATACCCTAATCACATGGCTAGGCTCTAGGGTAGGCAGTCTCTATTGTTCACTAGCAAAACACCATAATCACCAGTCATGAATTTAAATACTTTAAAAATAATTAAAAATCACTAAAAATCATAATATGAAATAAATATCATTAAATAATAATTATAATTAAAAAATTTCAAAATTACCCTCTTCTGGAAAATTGGGTGTTACAATCCTACCCACCTTATAAAAATTTCGTCCTCGAAATTAAGATGATCGCACCCTTTCTAGGTTAAGCCCCCAGCAATCATAGTCTCAGAAATCTATCTTAAATCGTACAGTTGGAAAGTGTAACCTATGGGGTCATGGCATGCAATATCAGACTGTGGTCTCTTCTAGTTATACCAACCATGCTACAGTACTAGGCAATCACAAGGTATCAAAACATACAAGCAAGGGATGCATCAAAATTTTCAAGAAGGAAATACTAAGGTTAGGTCGAAACTCACCTCCAGCTAGGTCTGAGAACCAGAACTCCCTCCTGGAAGCAGGGCCCTGTAGAAGCATGGAAAATATTGCTTTTAGTCCCACATCGGAAAGGAGAAGAAGAAAGGGCTCACTCCATTCTATAAATAGAGCCCCCTTTCCTCCTTTGAAAAGGGCACCAACTTCTCTTTCCTCATTCCAAACTTGGACTCTTCCTATTACGCACCTTCGGGTGCTAAGTAGAAGAAGTCTAGGGCAGCGCGGGCTCATCGGGCTCAGTCAGCTGTCCCAACCTCTGACCATCAAGAGCGTCCCGCTAAGCGGGCCTCTGATGGAAAGTTGTACAGAGCCGCCCGCGTCCAGCCCCTGGCGGCAAACGGACAGAGTGGTTCTCAAGAGTCTCCCAACAAAGATCGAGGGCAAGTGTTTCTATTAGCCCCACATCAGGGAGCAAACATGATACCTACGCACGCGTGTGTTCGAGATACCGGGCCCACAAAGCGAGTGCACGGGCTGATCGAGACATTCCTTATGCGAGTCATGAGACGTCCTTCATGCGGCTCGGTCATGAGACATTCCTCATGCGGCTCGGTCATGAGACGTCCTTCATACGGCTCGGTCATGAGACATTCCTCATGCGGCTCGGTCATGAGACATCCTTCATACGGCTCGGTCATGAGATATTCTTCATACGGCTCGGTCATGAGACGTCCTTCATGCGGCTCGATCATGAGACATTCTTCATGCGGCACAGAACCCAGGAAGCTTCATGCGGCTCAAAATCAGACGAGCTTCATGCGGCTCAGGAGTCTCATGCGGCTCAAACACATAGACAACTCGAGTAAACTCCATGCGGCCCACAGAGAGAGGCCACGTGGCCTTCAAAGCTGCTGTGCCCAACGTCTGGACGCATTTAATGCTCTGACAGCTGACAGACCTGACAAATGACAACCCTGACATAAAGTAATCATGATGACTGACACAAGAGCACTATCTTCCTAGAGAACTGGAGAAAATCTTCGCAGACGTGGCACTGTCCACCAAGCTTCGAGGCAAGTCTATACGTCCAGACTAGACGAGTTCACGCGGCCAGTGCAGAGAAACCTATGCGGTTCAACCATGAAGGTCCCCTATGCGGCTCAGCCATGAAGAAATCCATACGGCTCAGCCATGAAGACTCTCATGTGGCTCGGCCATAAAGACCCCCATGCGGCTCGGTCATGAACATATTCATGCAGCTCGGTCATGACAACCTTCATGCGGTTTGAGTATAAAGACTATTCATGCGACTCGATCATGAAATCTTTCATACGGCTCGATCATGACGACCTTCATGCGGCCCAAATATGAACACTCCTCATACGGCTCAATAATGATGACAGGACACGTGTCCTAAAGATAATCAAATTTTGGGTCAGATCCAAATAATTTGGGACACGTGGCAAGAGAATGAATTAAATTGATTCATTTGGATTTGCGGACATCAGCAGATCATCATGATGGAGATTTATTGCAATCAACATTTATTATTGATAGGATTTGGCATAATCTACATTAATGGTCCAGATCCTTCACACTCAAGACTAATGGCCCAGATTGATCAATCACCAGGCCGCCGCCACTTTGAGAATGGGTAATCATCCAAACCCTAATGATGCCCCCACTATTATAAATAGCAGGGTACCATTTCCTTGCAAGAGATACGCGAAGACAGAGAGAGGCTCCCCCGATAATCAGAGAGAAAATACAGAAAGATCAATCCAGAGAGAGAGAAGCCAGAAGAGCAATACGAGGAGAGCAAGAAGAGCGTTTCTTTGCCAACGCCAAGCATCTCGTCACAGGAGCCAAGGCTACGTCCGATCGTCCAAGGAGTAAGGCAGAGCTGCCGTCGCTTTCCCGAGCCTCTATCATCACCCCCAGAATAAAAAATAAACAATTGTACGTAGATTGCTGTACCTAGGTTTTCGTCCCTAGGCTTTCTTTGTACAAGCGAGTTTGTAACGTGAAGTAAAAGTCCAATCCTTCCATAAAACTGTTCTGCTCTTTTATATTTCATGGCAAACAGGCCCTGGTTGGGGCAGGTATATCAGGGCAGTGCTGCACCCAGTGTGCAGCTGAAC
This sequence comes from Iris pallida, assembly GCA_029216955.1. Lineage (NCBI taxonomy): Eukaryota > Viridiplantae > Streptophyta > Magnoliopsida > Asparagales > Iridaceae > Iris > Iris pallida. Next base: position 2,439,515 of record JANAVB010012000.1, read on the forward strand.
CACAGAATAGGCACAATCCTAGTCTCTTCCTACAGTTGTTCCACTTGTGTCCAGACTTCTTGCAGTAGGCACAGATAGGCTCTGGCTCAGCTGGCCTTTGCTGGACATGAGACTGGGCTGGGTATGATGATATAGGCTGGATAAATGGGTACTCCTCAAACTCTGGATAGGACTGGGTACTGCTCCTCGTCCTCTTGGGGCTAGGCTCTCCTCCCAGAAGCACAGAGTCCCGTAGACGCAGCAACCTCTGGATTTGCTCCCTCATGGCCTCCTCATGAACTCTCTGTGACTCCAACAGCCTCTCTTGGAAATATCCAAACATCTGAGCTGCGTCAAGTAACAAACCTCCGGGTGGTACAGTAGGGAGTACCATCCCAAGGGGTAGAGGAAGGCTCTCGGTCTTAGGCAAATCAACAGCTCTTTTTTTAACGACATGAGATGAAGGAAGACTCTCTGGCGAGGCTACCACCATCTCCTCAATGGCAGGAGGTGCCACCACCCCCTGATCAGATAGAGGGATAACTCCCTCCTAAATAGTAGGAGGTGGAGGCACACTCTCAGTAGCTACAGCTGCTCTCAGGCGACGGATCTGGGTCATGGGTGCCATACTGAAGAAAAAGAAAAAAGAAAAAGAAAAATAAATCAATCATCAAGCCTGAAAAACTAGTAAATATCAACAAAGGAGAACTAGCTACAAGAATCACTATTGAAAGCCAGGCTATACTATCATTCCTAAGACAAGGGCCTAATCACAAGTCATCAGATCGTCACACTAAGAAAGAACTACATATGCATAAGCTCTATAAAGCTAAAAGATCTCTACTCCTAAATTATTTGATGATGGAAAACAATTTATAATAACTGGAATAAAGATAGAGACGATATATTTAAGAACCTTTCCAAGATACAATCTGATAATCATATACGTCTGTCCAAAAATCATGATACTCAGAATCCCTGCCACGCTAGTAAGCAACGCTGCGATAAACGGTAGAGTCCATAACAGGGGCATGCACCTCTATAATCATGTCGTCTGGAATTCTCGCTATGCCGACTAGTATAGCTGCAAGAAATTCCAAATCTCATAATCAAGATACGTACATCCGAAGTCAGGTCTCTATGTTTCTGCCACGCCAGCTAACATAGCTGCGATAAACTCTAGGTTCCATAGCCAAGCAGACGTTTACCATCCCTGTATTACCGTCGACATATGTTATCAGAAAAATATCGTAACTCAGGCCATAAAAATTCATCTCGATAGAAAAATTAAATCAACAACGATCCAACAAAATCAAATTCAATAATCAAGGAGTGAGAGCAATAAAACAAGGAAAATGATTCAAATTGAAGTTTAAATAAGATTCTCAAGGGTCGTCCCACGAATCTTTCAAGGAATCCTAACTGTGATTGAGTACCTTCAAAATATGTATCCTAATCCTACTGCAGACTGTAGTGATACTCTAGTTCGAATACCACTACATAAACTAGACCTGCATGGGCCACCACTACTGGATGGAGCCCGGGGTTGGCAATATTACAATGCCGGATGCACCGGAGTCCGTTTTACCACGCCAGTTCATAATCCTCGGCCGTAGATCTTGTATTCGGCTGTTACGCTGTATTGTGCCATGAACATTGCGTCCCCTGAGTACGACAGGAAAACTAGTTTCATCATTGGCACACAGCTAGAGGCGACAACCAACATGTTGGCGGTGGCTCGATCATATCATCCACCAGAGGTTGCGGGTTATAGGTCAGCTGCTGTAGCATCAACGGAGGGTAACCAGGAAGAGACCCCAGCTGGAAAGAGGCAGGCTGATACGGAGGTCGGTTCGTCTGTGCCGAAGAGGCCAAAGAAAGCTGCGACTCCGAAGCAGGAGCTCCGGAGGTGGCACCTGTCGTAGCAACAGGATCGGCTCCCACGGAGGTAAAGACGTCCCATATAGTCTGGTTTACTCTTTGGTTTTTGTGACTCATGTCTTCTTTTTGTAGGCGGTGCCGAAGAAGAAATCCCGGGCTTCGAAACCAGGTTTGGTTAAACCGAAGGAGGTAGCGAGCTCTTCTGACGAGCGTGTTCCTCCGATTACCGCATCTTCCTGGGAGGAGAGTGTTGATGATGCCGTTTGTGTGGGGACTTTGGTGTCTCCAGATGGTGTTGAGAGGGAAGCTGAAGGTGCAGCCGTCCCCAGGATAGTCCAGGCTGATGTAGGGATCTCTGATGTCGAGGTCCCAGTAGAAGTTGTGCCTCCGAAAGAGGAGGAAGAGTGGAGTTCGTCGTCTTCTGATGACGTTCCTCCAGATGTTGCTGAGCTTGCCGTAGGGACAGCAGGTGTGATAGAAACAGAGGAGAGGATTGATTTCTTCTCTCATCATGATGAAGAGAGGTCGGCTGTTTCATTGCCGAGCCCTACCCCGGATCCAGCTGCAGAAGCCGAGCTGGCTGTCGCCCCTGAGGTAGCAGCAGACTTTAATCCCGCGAAGGGATTTGATCAGGAAGGGGAGACTCGCCTGCCAAGCCCGACCCCAGAGGAAGTACTCGGCCAGGAGACGGGTGCTGACCCCGCCAGCTCGCCAGAGGAGGAAGGTCCTGTGCTGGTTACAGATCGTACCTCGGAGGTGGAGAAGGCAACTCCGGATATTGGTGGTCCCTCCGAGACGGGAAAGGGCAAGGACCTGCTGGTGCAGGAACCCTCTATTGCTTCTTCGACTTGGGGGACGATATCGACACCCCACTTAGCTCCTTCTGCCATCTTGGCACTTCAGGCTAGTAGCGGAGTTCGAGTCTCTAACGAGGGAAGGTCCGCAGAAGTTGAGGTTTCGGCCTCGCAGATTGAGGTCGGCGGGTCTTCTGCAGGTCTGCCGTCTAGAGCAGCTCCTCCAACTCCTGCTATGACGTCGCAAGTGCTGGCCGATACGGATGAGTACGTAAAGTTTATCATTGAGGCGGTGTACAAGATACTGCAGAGGGGCGTATCGGCAGTGATGAATGCCAATAGGAGTTTTGTGACGGCAAAAACCATGGCGCTTCCTCACATTGGTCTGATACGTTCCCACCAGGGCCATGATCATATGGCCGAGATTCTGGAGGCATCGGTGGCCGAGCTCGACCAGCTGCTTTTCAAATTTTAGTGTATCCAGCGAAATGATCTCTCCGTCCTGATAGAAGCAGAAAAGGAGAAGTTGATCGCTGAAACTGAGTCATCTTATCAGGCCATCATGACTGTCTGGGAACGCGAGGTGGCCGAAGCTGAGGCTGCGGTGAAGAGGCTATCTCAGTCAATACAGGAGAAGGTAGAGTTGCGAGCTGCGTTGGACGCTAGTATAGCAAAAGTAAATGCCAAGATTTGTCTCCTTGAAGACCAGTGGGCCCAACTCTTGTTAGATGCTGAGCGAGTCCAAGCTGAACATGTAGCATCTAAGGAGGAGGAAGCAGCTTTTACTCACCAGGCTCTTTTCCTGGCCCAGCAGCGGCAACAGTTGGACGAGAAGTATGAGGATGATACTTCCCCTGAGGCCATAGAAATGATGCGTTAAGAAGCTGAACGCCGAGTTCTGGCGACCGCAGAGACTCGGGCGGAAGACTTGAAGCGTCAGATTAAAGAGCTTTCGGCCAATCGCGGTGATGCTTAGGGATTATAGTCTCTTCTTTTTTTGTTATTCTGTGTAATTTGCAATTCTTGCTAGGGATGTAATCCTTTACTTTTAGATAAAGAATAAAGAGTTTTGTGGTGTGTTCATTCTTATTGTCATGAACTTGATAATTTGTGTGGACCTATTATCTTTTGCGCACCTTAGTATTTTAGGTACAGATAATAAGTTTGAGAGAACCAACATATTTGCTCAGAGGTAATATGGACGTGGTAAATATGGGGTTCAAATGTCGGAATCTTCCTACTCAGAGGTGTTATGGACGTGGTAGGAGTGACTCTGGGGAGAGACGCGGAACTACTCAGAGGTAATATGGACATGAAAGTTCTGCGATCAATGTACGATAACGCAGGGGTTGTCTGTACGGAATGTTTACTCAGAGGTGATGTGGACGTGGTAAACATGATAAGCAGTATAATCCTACATGGTGTCAGATTATGTTTTGCAGGGTGTAGAAGAGCAACTCATAGGTAATATGGACGTGATTGTTCTTCTACTGAGGATAGAATGCCATAGAACAGCTGGGTTCTGGAAGCGTAAGATTTTGTGGAAGGGAGGTGTACGTGAGCCCTGATGATTGGGTCCACAGACTCCTTTGTTGGATGGAGATAGAAGTACATGTCTGAAGGATGTCAAGAGTAGTACTTCTTTAGGAACTTGTCGTTGATGGGCATCATAAACAAGTCCCCATTGGGTTTGGCGAGGCGGTAAGTACCGTTTGAGTATACCGTCTTTATGATGAAAGGTCCCTCCCACTTGGGCTCGAACTTTCCTGGTGTTTTGTGAGTCAACACCATCAGCCTCCTGACTGCCAGAACCATGTCGTCTACTTGGAAAGTCCTCTGCTTGACCTTCTTGTTGAAAGCCTGTGATATACGGGCTTGATAGAGTTCGATGTGCGGTTGAGCTAGGAGACATTTTTCGTCAAGTGCCTCCAATTCTCGCAGACGGCGACGTTGATTATCTTCTTCTGTGAGTTGATTTGTGATCGCTACACGGAGTGAGGGTATCTGGATCTCGAGAGAGAGTACCGCTTCGCTCCCGTAGACTAAGGAGAATGGTGTGTTGCCCATCAGGGTCTATACCGTTGTACGGTAGGCCCAAAGGCATTCGCCGAGCTTTTTGTCCCAGTCGTGTTTGTTGGATGACACGACCTTTTTGAGTAGCTTACCGATAGTCTTGTTAAACGCCTCGGCCAATCCGCTTGCTGCCGGATTGTCGGCGGTTGATGCCACGTTCTGAATGCGATTCTTGTCACAGAATCTGCTGAAAACGTGGCTGATGAACTATGGACCGTTATCGTGGATAATTCTTCGAAGTACCCCGAAACGGTAGATGACATGGTGCTTGATGAAGCTGATCACCCTAGAGCTCTTCACTTCCGTCAGCGAAACTGCTTCTGCCCATTTAGAAAAGTAGTCGGTGATGGCTAGGATGAAGCGGTGTCCCCTCGATGAAGGAGGGGTGATAGGTCCTACAATGTCTATGCCCCAAGCTTCGAAGGGCCAAGAGGCGACCGTAGGATGTAGTGGTTCCGACGGTGTATGGATAAAGTCGGCATGAAGCTGATAAGTATGGCACTTCTTAGCATAGTCGACAGTGTCGGCTGCCATGGTTGGCCAATAGTAACCCATACGTCACAGTCGATCCTGTAACTTAGGCCCAGGTTGATGAGCCCCACAAGTTCCATCATGAGCTTCTCAAAGGGCTTCGGCTGCTTCTTCGTTGGACAGACATTGAAGGATAAGTCCGTCGTAGGAACGTCGGTACAGCATTTTAGTAGCTGTATCGTAATAAAACCGAAGGGAACGCCTCCTGACTGAGACGGCTTCCTTCGGGCATTCTGGGAGAATTCCGTAGACATCGAAGTCGATGAACGGGAACCTCCAATCTCGGACATTAGCACCAGCACTTGTTAATACGACATGGGCCATTTGTGAGCATAGGTTGTTTTTAGGACAGATCAAGTCTCGACCAACTACCGTGACGTAGTGTTGAGTCCCGAGAGGTGCTGCCAATGAGGCTACGAGGCCAGCCAGAGCATCAACCTCCAGGTTTTGTAATCGAGGCACGTATTCTATGAATAACTTGGTGAAAGTTAAAATAATGTTCAATGCAACTTCATGGTAAGGAACCAGATCTTCATGGCGAACTTCGTATTGCCCTCTGATCTGGTTAACGACGAGTTTTGAGTCGCCGTAGGCTTCCAGATAATCCACCTCCAGCTGTTGTGCCAGCTGGAGTCCCATGATGAGAGCATTGTACTCGGCAACATTGTTGGAGCACGGCTTCGAAAGGGAGTAAGCACGCTGGATGACCAGCTGATCGGGGAAGACTAAGACTACTCCCACTCCTGCGATGATTTGGCCTTTGGGGCCTGTTCTTGAAGCACCATCGAAAAACATTCGCCAGACGGAGCTTTCTTCGGTAACGTTTGATTCTTGGACCTCATCTGGGATGTCTTCATAGAGTCTGAAGGACTCTGGGATAGGGTGTGCAGCTAAAAAGTCGGCCAGAGCTTGACCCTTGACGGCTTTTTGTGGAACGAACACCATGTTGTATGGCGTCAACAGGACTGCCCATGTTGCTAGTCGGGAGTTCAATGATCCTGGCTTCGTTATGAGAACCCTGAGTGGATTGACTCGGGAGATGACATGAATTGTCTGGCCCGAGACATAATGGCGTATCTTCTGGATGGCGAACACCAAAGCCAGACACTCTTTTTCGACGGGGTTGTACTAGTGTTCGGCCCCGATCAGTATCCTACTGAGGTAGTAGATAGCTTGCTCGTAGCCCGTATCATTGTTCTGAGCCAACAAAGTGCCGAAGAAATGATCCATGGCACGAACGTAGAGGAGAAAAGGTTTGCCAGCGACGGGTGCCACCAGGACTGGCGGGCTTGTCAGGTAGGCTTTGATATCATCGAAAGCTTTCTGGCATTCCTCTGTCCAGACATATGAGACTTCCTTCTTCATGAACTGGGTGAAGGGTTGGCATTTTTCGGAAAGGTTTGCTATAAACCTTCGGATGTATGCCAGACGCCCCTGCAGGCCTCGAAGTTCTCGGAGGTTCTTCGGAGGGTCCATGTCAAGGATGGCTTTGGTCTTCTCGGGATCGACATGAATACCTTTCGCCGTGATAATGAAGCCCAAAAACTTTCTGCTAGAAACCCCAAGGAAGGATTTAGCGGGGTTCATCTTGAGTTGATGCGCTCACATGAGATCGAAGACTGTCTTCAGGTCTTGTGGGTGATCACCCTTGAGACGGCTCTTGACTGCGATGTCATCGACGTAGCACTCAACTGTCTTGCGAAGATGTTGACAAAAGATGGCACTCATAGCTCGTTGGTATGTAGCACCAGCGTTCTTCAAGCCAAAGGGCATCACCGTGTAGCAAAAAACCCCCTTCGGAGTCCTGAATTATGTGTGTTTTACGTCATCGGGGAACATCTTGATCTGATTATAGCCTGAATACCCGTCCATGAAAGACATGCGTTCGAAGCCACATGTATTGTTGATCATCACGTCAGTGATTGGAAGCGAAAATTCGTCCTTCGGGCAAGCGGTATTGAGATCCCTGAAGTCGATGCAGACCCGTATCTTCCCATTCTTCTTAGTGACAGGGACGACATTGGCCACCCAATCCGGATGTTGCTCTTCACAGATGAACCCGCTGCTCAGGAGTTTGTCCACCTCCTGATCGATAGCATTCATGATGTCCGGACGAACGCGTCGTTGTTATTGCTTTACAGGCTTAGCATTAGGCAAGATGTTAAGTCTGTGCATTGTGATCTGGGGATCAAGTCCTGGCATATCTTCGTAGCTCCAGGCGAAGACGTCGATATATTCCTTGGCCAATTGGACCAAAGACTGCCGGTCTGGTCCCTTTAGACTCTTGCTGATGAAGATGGGTTTGGAAGGAGATCCATCCCTAAGGTCAACTTGTTCGACCTCGTCTTCGGTAGGGGTTCGCGCAGTTCAAAATGAGACTCCCACTGCGCTCCTAGGCGTTGATCCGAAGGTTCTTCCTTGAAGAATTCTGGCGTTTGGTCTTCACCTTCATCTTCTTGAGATTGGGCAGATGCCATGTTGACTGATAGCACCTTCTTGAAGACTGAGCCGATACTGGTATCGAAATCCCAGGTTGATGCTTCAGACGAATGAGAATATTCTACTTTTTCTGCCTCCAAACTCTCTGGAGTTGTCGGTGGCGTGACATAGCCCACCCCCCGTCGAGTTCGATGATAATAGTCCTGCGGCTTTCCTTTAGGTGTTGGGAGCCGGAGAGGAAGACGTCGACCCTTGCCGTAGTTCAGGCCTTTGTTGCTTTTTAGATCGTAACCCATCTTTTAGATGAGGTACTTTGTCTTGTCCGGGTACCGATAGACTTATATTCTGCCGGTATCTGGTTCTTGCTCGAGTGGCAGGAGGTCTTGATGACGCTTGACTTTGCCGAAGATGATGGATTCTTCATCTCGATTCTACGGCAGGACTACGAAATAGACCCCTTGGGACGGGACTACTAGATTTACATGATTGACGGTCGTTATTTGTGTTTGCAACGACCGTAGAGCGTTATCTAATGTATACATGACATTCCAATGTGGAATACTAGAATAATTGAAAGATACTCTATTGTTGATGAAACACGAGATTTTATCCCGCGGGATTACATTGTCCAGAGAAGGTGCATCTACATCAGCAGATATGTATTCCCCTAGCTCTTTATCTGTGAGTACTGGGGTTGGTTCAGGAGAGTCCACCGCAGCTTTGACCTTGGGGTCCGAGAGGGCTATGTGGGCCTTCTCCGGCAGCTTGGACGAGACGGATGATTGCGGAGGCTTGCCTTTAAGATGCACCTTCAGAGGTGCCTCAACCGCGCCTTCAGTGATTGGTGCCTTCCTCCTGTAGTTTTGCCACAAGGGGAGCCTATGTTTGAGGAGGCTTTTCCTTGAGTCGTATCTTCAAGGGACCTTCAGTAGGTGTTCTACCTAGAGCAGTTGGTGCTTTTCCAGGTAGCTTGATGGTCATGGGAGGCAGCATCTGAGACGGTTTCCCTTTGAGTCAAATTTTCAAAGAAGCGTCGGGAATCATCTCTGGCTCCATGTCCGGCTCTGCTGCTGTTTCTGCTTCATCGTCAGCATCATTGGCTTCCCCTTCGTCGGGCGACTTGTACAGGGTCGAATCAGTGAAGTAGGCTTCGACACCCTTGAAAGGGTCAATATCCGCGAACTCTGTCCAGATGATGTCATTGGTGGACACGTACTTCATACATTGGTGGAGTGTAGATGGCACCACCATGTACTCATGCAGCTACGGATGACCTAGTAGGAGGTTGTAGTTGACGTCAGCATCCACGACATAGCAAGTCACCTCGGTTCGGAGGTTACCGATATGATACTTCAGCCGTATTTTGCCCAGTGGCTCACTTTTGCTAGCAATGAAGCCGTGGATTGTAGTATTGGAAGGCGCCAGACGGTACATTGGGATCCCCAGTGTTGAGAGTAGCGTCTTGGGATGATGCTGAGGGAAGACCCTGGATCGATCTGAATCGGCTTCACCTTGACGGAACCGACATACCCTGTATAATACAGTGGCCTGTTGTGTCGATTGTGCTTGAGCAGCATGTCTTATTGGGTGAAAGTTTTGTTGGGGATAACTTCATCCGCACAATGGCAGTGCGCACATGTGGTCGGGGTATCCTCAGGCTGCTTGACCTGACTGATGATAGATTCAGCATCCTTCAGGGCTTCACAGAGAGCTTCACGAGTGTCCTTGGAAAGACGGAGAAGCTCAAACAGGGATAGGCGGGCAGGAGTACTGGCAAGTTGTGCCAGTATGTCAAAGTTATGGGGCTTGGCTAGCCCTGAAGCATTCTCCTTTCGCAAAGGCTTGTCAAAATGGGCTTCTACATGCTTCTGTTTATTGGCTGCTGGAGGCCTGGATGGGCCCTCTTCCTGGACAGCAAGGACGGTGCAAGGAGGCACCACCTCGACGACATCTTCGTCAGGTTAGGCGTTCTAATGCGAACACGTCTGTACAGAAAGTGCCTCTTCCGCAGAGGAAGAGACCATACGGCAAGACTTGATCTTCCTGCCCTTGGTTTTGGAGGCAGAGCGTACCTCCGGTCGAGTAACCTCGGAGACGAGATTGGGGTGAACCCATAAGATCTCTCCCTGAGATGTGGTGAGTGGGATGAGTCCACTCACGTTGCCACGAGTAGGTGGTAGATTGACCACCTCCATTGTCGCCTTTGGGATGGGGACGACGCCATCTTGTGTTGTGGTTGGCGGTAAGGTGCCAAATTGGAGTGACACCAGGTTGGCCGAGACCGTTTTCTCCTCGTAGTCGACGGAGATAACATTCGCATTGATCATGCGCTGGATGTAGTTCTTGAGGACGTAGCAGTCCTTAGTTGGATGTCCGACAAACCGATGGTAGTGATAGTACCTCGGATTGTCCACTTTCCCAACCTCGTCAGGATTCTTCGTGTCCGACAACTTGATCTTGTCACCCTGCTTCAATATCTCAAAGAGTTACAGGGTGTCTTCATCGTTGAAAGAATAAATTTCCTTTGGCCTTGGTGCAAGTGGAGGCTTCTGAGTGGGTGCTGATGCACCTTTGGAGGCATTGACAGTCAACGCCTGCTTCCCCTTCATCTCTCGTCCAGGGTTTTTGGCTGTAGGCCATTTTTCCTTATCCTCAAAGGCAGGGAAACTTACTCCCAGAAGACGAGCATTGGATGCCTTCTTTTCTACTGCTTCAACCTCGATGATCAAGGAACTCCAGTCGGAAGGAGGAGTGGAGTTGAGCCAGAGTTTGATCGCAGGCAGCATATTCATGCTGCAGGAGGAGAGGAGTGCATGTTCTGGCATACCCGTGGGCAGTCTGAAGCAGGCTTGTCGGAACCGTTCGATGAATGCTCGAGCTATTTTCTTCTCCTTCTGACGTATCTCTATGAGGGATGCCATTGTCATTTCCTTTCCTCCGTCGTAGAAACGATCGAGAAAGAGACGTGTCAAGTCGTCGAAGGAAGATATGGAGTTATCAGGGAGACTGTAATACCAGTCGTAAGCCACTCCCTTCAGTGCCCCGACAAATATGCTGGTGAGTAGTGCGTCTTCCTTTGGAAGATGTCCTATTTGAGACTAGAAGTACGTCAGATAACGGCGTGGAGCACCCTTTTCGTCGTATGGCGTTAATGTTTGTGGTTTATATTTGGGAGGATAAACCACTTTGTTCCATTCGAGGGGGTATGGTTGGGGGATCCCCATCTTCTGGCGCTCCTCCTGTCTATTCTTCGACTCGAAGCGCTCTCGTAAGTCCCTGATCATCTCTATCATATCTTCTATGGAGCTGGGAGTCGGAGATGGTGGTACAGCCTGGAGTTGAGCATTTGACGGCTCCGACGTCCGAGGTGCCTCACGGCAATCTGTATCCAAAGATACCCGTTGAAGGGGTACACTTGATTCTCCATTGGCCCCTGGGTCAGGATCGATAGACGGTGCCCTGGCCAAAGCTGACCGTATCTCAAACACTGCTTGAGTTAGTGTTTGCTTGGAGGCAGAGAGGGTTTTGAGTCCTCCCTCCAAGGTATCCATGTGCTGGACGAGATCTGCTGGCGGTACATCTGACTCCGCATCACTAGCTCCCGTCATGTACACCGTCATGACGCGACTGAAAGTGGATGGATCGGTTGAGGCTTCGCTTTCAGCCTCGCTCTCTTGTAGAAGTGGAATTTCCCCCTGGGCTTCGTCTTGTCTACCCCCAACTATGTTCTGGAGAACACCTTCGTCTTCGGGAGAAGTATCAGCAAGGGTCTGACTACCCCCAGCTTTGTCTTGGAGGACTTCTTCGTCTTCGGGATGTAGATCCTCAGGGGATTGACTACCCCCAGCTACGTCTGGGAGGCTGACTTCGTCTCCAGGATGAAGATCCACAGGGGCTTGACTACCCCCAGCTATGTCCGGGAGGCTGACTTCCTCTCCAGGATGAAGATCCATAGGGGCTTGACTACCCCCAGCTTCTTCTGAGATCTTTTTTTCTCCCCCGAGTACCCTCAAATACTCCTGAGGACGGGACAATTATCTTGGTCTTCCTCGGCTGGCTCTTGGATGAGGACAAAGTCGAGGAGCTGCCAGTCGCCTTCCGAATTGATGGGGAGTTGGAGACTACGTTGCAAGAAGCAACCTGTAGTTCTGGCTCCATTTCAGTTGACACCTTCTTCCCGAGGCGATGCTGGAGAGGTGTTAATGATTGCAGCCGCTGGAACACCGACTACATTGGTGGGACCGATGTCTTGCAACAGCAGTTGATGGTGACTACAGCACAGGTGTGCCATGTGAGGGGCGTATTGTGCTTGTCAGTTGACTCTCCTGATCGGCGTTTGTGAGTGATCACGTTACGCAGATCGTTGGAGGAGAGTGCCACCTTCGCACCCCCATCAGGCGCATGGCAAGGCCAAGCGTCGGGGTGGTTAAGTGAATGCTGCGCCCCCTGATCCAACGCAAAACATGCACTCAGATCAGTAGTGGGGGTACAACATTTAAGTGACTTGAACGAGTCTCAGACGCACAACCAATAGAGGCGCGGGAGTTCAAGACCACAGGGTTTGCCTTACTCGACTTGGTTGCGAACGCAGCAGATACGCCCAAGTAAGACAAGAAATTTGAAGGTCGGCTCGTTTCTGGCACAGAAGCACCCGAGTCGACCTTATACAGCTTACCATCAGCAGCGTGCATAATTGTGAGCGTATGCTTCTGGTTTGCTACCGGCATAGCACGTTTGAGGCGCATGGCCCGTGCTGTCTTGGACTTCTTCGTACCAGCCCGTTGGGGTGCATAGTACCCAGAGTCCAAATTCTCCTCGCCACGACAGTGAGTGAGTCTGTCAAAGACAGAAGCCTTCTGTGGCGCATCAGAGTTAACGCGTAGGGCGTTAGCTGCGCCCCTGCTCCGTCGGTGCATCTTCTTCGTCTGAGAGGAATATGGTTGTGGAATGTGGTCGGCCCTATGTTTTCCCGAGAGATGCGCTACGACGGTGGGCGCATCTTGGCTGCTGAGGACGTTAGAAGGAAGGGTAGACTGCATCGGCGCATCTCTTTCGGTGGTGGTGCCAGAGGCGTCAACCTTGCGCACCCAGACCTGGCGAGTCTTTTTCGGCTTTGGCTGCCGCTTCGAAGGACTCGTGCTGCCTTCAGAGATGAACTCCTCATACGCCTGTTAATTGAGGCGTATGACCAGCATCTTGTGGGTGGAGCCCACCTTCACGTCGTCGGATTGCGATACAGCTTTCTCGGTGGAGGAGAAAGAGGTCCCCAGCAGAGTCGCCAGCTTATTTGCCATTAAAATCTTTTGATTGAAATTTCAATTACAAACAGAACAGTATTATAATGTAGGACTTAGATGTAGTCCTAGGAGAACACTTTTGTTTATCTGGGTTCCTGTATCGATGGAGCGAGTGGTAACGCGTTGACTCCGTTGACGATCTGACGACGGTTCTCGGTTCTCTGAAGGTCTGAGTTATTCTGGATGCTGGAGTTTGCGGAGAGGAAGAAGACGTTGAGTGTCTCTTCCGATCTCTGGGAGTAAACTCTGATGCTTTGGTTGACCGTGCGTCTTGATCTCTGACAGTCTGTGTATGTGTGTGAGGGAATGATCCTTCTATTTATAAGCAGCAGGTTGGCTGCTAATACGCGCATATGTAGGATGCGCCTGTTTGTGGGGATGCCACGTGGTGATTGCTGATGGAGGCGCATGGACGGCACGCTCGAATTGAGGAGTTGAACTCTTCTTGTTGTATTTCTGGGCTGCGGCAGAGCTGACACGTAACAATAGAGAAGATCTTTCGGTTGCTGAGATCTTGGGTGATTAGAACCCCTACATCGGCTGAACTGAGTCAAAGGACACGTGGCGAGCATCCGTAGCTTAAGGATCTCGGATTTGGTGGAGAGTAATCTGACAGGATGCACCTAGGATTGGGCGTATGAGTAGACTTTGGCTTGTAACCTTTAGGAGTTACGAACCAGTCTGGGCGCATGGCTTTTGAGGCGCATGAGGGGCTTCAGTAGTGACTTAACCTCTGTCTTTAGGGATCAGAGAAAAGTCTGAGGCGCATGGCTTTGAGGCGCATGCAGAGATTTGGGCGCATGGCTGCGGAGGCACATACGAAATGGTTGGGCGGCCACGTGGCTTGTAACCGCCGGAGCAAAATAACGATGATGCTGACGTCAGCGACGCTTCGTCTTTTAAAAAAGCTGCTAACTGTCCAGTCCTCGGGGGACGTGCTGCCAACTCTGTCACTTGAGCATTAATTGCTTGATGGATGATGAGCCGAAATGGGCGCATGGGTACATGTTGATTAGGACGCATGGATCTGTACTTTGTTGGGCGCATCCTTACGGGGCGCTTTGGAACCGATGGACGCGTCTGTACGATGTGCGGTGTCTGACCGACGCATCCTTTTGTATGACATGCCTTTATTGGTCTGACTGTTACGTTCTTCGAGTGCTTTAAATAGCCATTTTTGACTTGGCCGAATTCGAAGCGTCAGGTTCATCACCATAAATACAAATTTATTATACAGGATTCGGAGAGCCCGCCACTTGGCACGTGGGTTTGATTTGCCCGGCCTATAAATAGTGGCAAGGAGAGAGTTTGCTTCTCATTCTCTCACGTCCTCCCGAAATAAACATATTTGTTCGAGCATATTCTGTTGACGAGATGTTCCCGAGGGTAAAGATGCGACGACTTGTCTTCGTTCATGCACTTGAAGGTGACTGTTACATCCGAAAGTCGGAGTCGAGGGCTTCTGAGGCAGGCGGAAGGTGCCTGTTGCATCCGAAGATCGGGATGCTCGAGCCTCGTCTCCGTTATGCTGGAAGAGCCGCAGATCGGAATTGTGGTGCCCCGATCATCTTTTTTGGGCTTTGGGAGAGCTCCTCCTCCTGCTAGAGTGGGTGTTGCCCATTCTGGTTGTGTTGAAAGCCTCATTTTGCTGCGGATCGATTGCGGTGCTCTCTTCTTCCTTTGGAGAGCTCTTTCTCCCGCTAGGGTGGGGTTGATCACCCACCCTTGTTCTGCTCAATAAATGCTTCATTAGTCGAAGCGCCCGATCGGGTCGAAGTGGAGCACATATGCTGAGACTTCATGATGCGCATGACTGAGACGCTGAACGGATGTACATAGCTGAGCTGCTGAAGGGATGCACATAACTGAGCTGTGCCTGACTGAGAGCTGAAGGGACGTGCCTGACTGAGACGCTGAAGGAATGTGCCTGACTGAGACGCGGAAGAGATGCGCCTGGCTGAGAGCGCATGGCGGTTGCTGTGCCTAACTGTAGATTTAGGGTCTTTTCTTTGTAGAAATTCTTCTTTGTAAAGCCTTTTTTAGACATGTAATAGACTTTTATATGAAATAAAAATCTTGTTTTAATGTCTATGCTTTTGCTGTTTGCTGTGCCATGTACTTCATTTGAGCTCCCTGGCGCATGTAATGTTAGGCGCATAGGATTTCCGGTCCTGAAATTCCATGCTTCTACTATAACCCCACAGTTTGCTTGTAGGACGCAGGAGACGTCGCCGGGTGCGGAGCTTCCCTCGAACGTGCTAAGGCGCAGAGCTAACTCTGGGGCCTTGGAGCGTTGCAAGGAGCTGAAGCACCATATACAGGACATAATGTATCGAAACATCGCCATGAATCATTCTATGTTGTAAGCCACTTAGCACGCCTTTTATGTTTCAGAGAGAGAGCTTGAGAGACTTGTAAAGTCGGCCTAGCGCCGCTTGTAAACTTCTTAAAAATCAATAAAGAGTTTGAATTCGCTTCAATTTGTGTTCATTTACTTTTCGCTGCAAATGGGGACACTCTGTGCGACTCTGTGGCCTAGCTCAAATTGGCCGTTTATGGACTTAGCCTTGCACGGGTGCAACCTAGGTCCGTGCAGCATCACGCCTTAGCGAGGACGATCGCTCCTACGGGAGCGGGGCGTGACACTAGTGGTGGCCAAGGAATCTTGCTATTGGTACTGCTCATCCTTTGGTTGTCGCTCTTGTGGGGCTTGATGAACATCTTCAAAAACCTCCACCTCATCTGATGCATCCTTAGACGACTCAATCTCAATTATTTGAGATTTGCTGGATACACCACCATCATGATCGGACTCACTCTTCTTGTTCGAAGCCAACACTGAAGACTCGGCGAATGTGACATCCCTGCTGATTAAGAATTTCTTATCCTCCAAGCAGTACAGACGGTAGCCCTTCACTCCTTGTGCATATCCCAAGAATATTGCTTTCTTGGCTCTCGGGTCCAACTTACCCTCATTGACATGATAGTAAGCTTTGCATCCAAACACGCACAAAGTGCTGTAATCTGCTGGTTTGCCGGTCATCACCTCATATAGAGTCTTACAATCCATAGCCGGAGTTGGTGATCTATTAACCAAGTACCGCGCCATGTGTATAGCATCCGCCCACCATTCCTTGCCTAAACCGGTATTGGAGAGCATACATCTTGCTTTCTCAAGCAAGGTTCGATTCATCCTCTCTGCTAACCCATTCTGCTGCGGTGTGTTCCTAACAGTCCAATGTCGAATGATACCTTCTTGAGCACAGAAATCTTTGAAAGGTCCATAGGTATATTCAATACCATTATCAGACCTTTTCGCCTTTACCTATCTGCCTGTTCTGATCTCCATAGTCGCTTTCCACTGCTTGAACTTTTCGAACACTTTATCCTTGGTTTTGATGAAATACAGCCAAACATAACGTGTATAATCATCAATAAAAGTGACATAGTACCTTGCTCCATTCTTAGAAGGAATCCTGCTAGGTCCCCACACATCTGTATGCACATAGTCGAGAATACCTCTTGTCTTCTGCTTGCTTGTACTGAAGGTCACCTTGTGCTGCTTGCCATAAACGCAATGCTCACAGAAATCCATACTTGGCTTCTTCGAGTTCTTCAGTAATCCTTGCTTGCTCAGTAAGGACAGGCCTTTCTCGCTCATATGTCCAAGCCGCATATGCCAAAGATGCGTGCTATCAGACCAATCAGATGTACTGACTGCTAAAGTCTCAGTCACAGTGCTTCCCAATAAGTTATAAAGGTTACCCTGCCCGTGACCTTTCATCACCCCCAAAGAACCACGAACGACCCGCAAGACTCCACCCTCGACGACAAACTTATTACCATTCGAGTCAAGCGTACCAAGAGAAATAAGATTTTTCTTGAGGTCGGGAACATGTCTGACATCGGTCAAAGTTCGCACAATTCCATCATACATTTTTACCTTGATAGATCCAATTCCAACAGCTCGACATGCATTGTTGTTACCCATCAACACAGAACCACCATCTGTCGCCTTGTAGGAAGAAAACCACTCCATCTTTGGACACATATGGTACGAGCATCCGGAATTGAGAATCCAACAGTCACTCATGTTGTTATGTGCCACCGAAATATAGACTTCGTCACTATCTGTGAGATTCGTCTCACTGTATCAATATTTATGTACGGGTACGTATTTTGAGCCATATTTCGTATTTCTTGGTTTTCAAATATTTTAATTTTTTTCCAAAGTATAGATTAAACTTGACTTGGTTTAATTTGGTTCGGTTCAACTTGGTATTGGGCTTGGTTTGGTTTAGGTGGGTTTGAGATGAGAAGGTTTGTATAAAACCCAACTCCTCTCTCTTTCCTCCATTATTTTCATTCTCTTCATCTTCTTCCTCTTCATTTTCTCCTCCAAACTAAGGCAATTACATCTTACCAAACTTTGAGCAAAGTTATTTTGGTTTGTTCTATTTTTTTTCTTGCATGATTCTAAGCATCTTTAGAACTTGGCATATTTTATTTTGGTGGATAAATTTTTGTAGATATAAGTTTATAGCCTTTTCGGTTTTCTTGGGTTTTGATCTACTAAACTTTATTATTTTTAAGTTTTGATTGTTCTATGTTGTAGAGAATTCGATTTTACCCAAAATGGACCTTTAAAAAGTTAGATTTTGATTTGTTTTGAGGAAGTTATGGCCAAAATAAGATTTGGACATCTTCTACGTTCATCTGTCCTGATTCTGTCAGGGACGATGAATAGTACCGCAGGCATGAATAGTGCCGCATGGATGAATAGTGCCACATGCTTGCATAGTACCGCAGGCATGAATAGTGCCACATGGATGAATAGTGCCGCAGGCTTGTATAGTGCCGTATGGATGAATAGTACCACAGGCTTGCATAGTGCCGCATGAATGAATAGTACTGCAGGCTTGAATAGTGCTGCGTGGATGAATAGTATCGTATGGCTTGCATAGTGCCGCAGGCTTGCATAGTACCACATGGATGCATAGTGCCACAGGCTTGCATAGTACCGCATGGATGAATAGTGCCGCAGGCTTGCATAGTACCACATGGACGAATAGTGCCGTAGGCCGCATAGTGCCGCAGAATGTCGCATAGTGCCTAGTTTGGCTGTTTTTGGCTGTTTTATGTCCTATTTGGCTGATTTGTGGCCAGAATTTCTCCTAACTCCCAACATGAAAGTTGTAGATTTTTTTCTTGGCTTCAAGAATATGTTACCAACTATTTTATGCAAGTTTCTTTCATTCTTGATATGGAGCTTATGATTGCTTTGCATGTTTTCTATCTTGGCCTAAATTGCGACGACCCTACTTAATAGCTTGATATTTCTTTAATAAATGAATTTATTAACATGATTTGATAATATTGTACAGTTAGAGAATGATTGTACCCCTCTCATACCCTTAACACTAGCACAGATTCAATTGGTGTTTTAGGCCAAGTAGTTACCTCATTTATTCCTTCTTATATGTTATGATGCATCTTTTATCAAGATCTATCTACAAGCTTTCTTACGTCTATGATTGCTTAACATGATAGTGACCCGTGGTGGGGCACTCATGATTTATGTATTCCTTCTTTTGCTTAACATGATAGTGACCCGTTGTGGTGCACTCATAATATATGTCTTTCTTCTTTGCTTAACACGATAGTGACCCGTTGCGGTGCACTGAAGTCACATGTCACTTCTTTGCTTAACATGATTGTGGCCCGTCGTGGCGCACCCCTAACAAGTACTCTTAACATGATAGTGACCTGTCGTGGTACACTCCAGACAAGTAACATGACATGACAAGACATGAACCATAAATGCTGTTGCGATAGCTTTATTGGCTTACAAGTAATGAATGATTTGGACACCGTGGGTGTTTCTCTTGAGTGTGTTTGTACAAGCTACATGTTCTGTATTGCATCATGTCTAAGGCATGGATTCCTGATGACCACGGTAAGGGATTCATACTGAATCTGGCTAGGATTAATGACTAGATTGATCAAGTAGTTCATGAAGAGACTTTCCCAGTTACCTGTTGCCCGTTTGATCACGACCTTATATATATATATATATATATATATATATATATATATATATACACACACACACATGGGATTTAGAGCTATCTGTCATGATGAGCACATTTCCAGCTCACCGTCGAGTGGGGCACCTCCTTAGGACACATGTATCTTACTGCAGTGTGTCTGCTATACTTGTTTTCTTTTGCTGGGGTCACTCCGGTAGCAGCAGGCGGGTAACTGGACTTGGAAATCTCCTTGCATCTTGTTAGTAACTAGGCTTGTGATAACCATAGTTAGTTAAAGTATCAAGCCGTACTCATTGCTTGGCCGTGATTGATGGATGGAGTCAGTCCAGTCCAGTCTAGTTTTATCTAGGCAGTGTCCGTATGTTTATTTTAGTACACTATGGTTTATGTTTTACTTTCATCGATGAATGGTCGGAGACAAAGTTCTATTCAGGAGGAGGATTACAACCCCGGTCTTTGTTTGGTTTACGAGTTGTAACTTGGCTTCCAGAATGGTTCCTAAGTTATCCTATCATTTTTCGTCCTATTTAGTACGCACATGTTCTACATAATCCTTATGCTGCACGACGATTAGAGACTAAGTTCTGTTCAAGAGAAGGGTTACAACCCAGGTCCTTGTTTGGTTTAAGGGTTGTAACTTGACTTTCGAATTAGTTCCTAAGTCCACTTATCATTGTCTTTCTATAATTCTTACAGGCTCACAAGTCTCAGTTATCTAACATGTTCACATGTTCCACTTACCGTACATGTTTGCATGTACCATTTCTCTCACATGGTTTAGCTATGTCACAAGTTCTCTGTTTAATTCACAAGTCCACAGTTTACATTATGTCACATGTTAATTACTTCATGCTCCAAGATGCTTTACTTATTGTCTTCTTATGTTCGGGATAAGTGCATTGGTAGTACATGAGTCTCGATCTGCTCTTACTTATTGCTTTCTCTAACCATTGTTGATGTTAGTGATTGCTGGTTTTAGTTTATAGTTTGGCTTCCTTGTGGTACTTGCTATTGGGGGTCTGACCCCACTGGTTTTGTTTGGCCAGATCTGATAGAGAAGCCCAGAGGATCTTTCGCACCATCTACTCGATGATGACCATCCAGAGCACCAGAGTACCCAAGTGGGTTTCTCATTTTATTTTCCCACTGGTTATGTACATTATTCTTTTGTGGCGTTTAGCCTCCGAGCACGTGTTTAGCTCGTGATTTGGTCCTTGACCTTTAGCCTACGGGCATAAACATGATGTGCGTATTCTATACTACAGCTAGAGCTATTATGTATGACTAATACTCTTGCTAGTTTCTCCATTTTGTATTACTAGCTTCATGATCATCCATGTATATATGGTTTGAGATGCTTTACTATTGTATGTCTGATGATCATACTACTTGTACCTTGTATAATTGCCTGTGATTGAGATACCTATGATTGTTTAAACCTAGGATCGACTGTTGGCTTGTAGAAGTAACCCCCATGTCTTGACAACTTATACGTAATTTTATAGTACTGGTGTACTTTGGGATTGCGTAGCTGGCCTTGTCTGTCCCCACTTGCTAGTATTCTGGTTCTGGGACGTGACACGGTTTTAGTGATGGGCCATGCAGGTCTAATTTTTCAGATATGTGGGGGTTACTGATGTTTAGTTATCTCAATTATGATTATCCTTTATTGATATCCTTCGTATTATTCTCTATCTCTGATCCTTTGACCTGATATTTGCCTTGATCGTTGATCTCTCCTGTTCCCTCGATTTGATCCTTGTGTCCTTTAACTTTCAGGGACACTGTTCTTAATCCTTCCGATTACCTTGTTTGGGTTCTACCTATGGCAGGTCAGCAATCTTCTGTTAGGCCAGTTATGGAGGATCAGTCTCAGCATTCAGACGAAGAGTCGAGAGTTGACTCGAGGGCAGAGGTGCCAGTCCATCCCGATCAGCCAGCTCAGCCCGTACAATCAGCAGTCCGAGCAGAGGTAGTACCAGGTCAGCCTGATGTACATGCACTCATATGGATTATCAAAGAAATGATGGAGTCATAGCAACAAAGAGACCTCGTTCTCCAGTAGAGTATCCAGATGTTGATAGACCATAGTGTGCAAGGAATACCCGAGGAACTTCAAGCCGAGGACTTGCAGCCAGAGGAAGTGCAGGTTAGAGACAGACAGTGCCAGTCATCCAGCCAGTCAGCATATCGAGCCTGACCTACTGTAGACGCTGTACGAGAGCAAGATCATGGAACTAGGAGGACCGCATCCAGAACCGAAGGTCGTAAAAGGAACCATTCGCATGTATCAGGTTTTTCACCCCGACGTTCTTCACCAGTACCAGCAGACTAACATCCATATCAGAGCCAGGAGTTACCGGTTGTATGTTCCTTATGTGGAAAGGAAGGGCACACTCATCTCACTTGTCGGAGGGCTAACCATCTATGTTTAGCGTGCGGATCACCAGACCACCTGGTAGGAGTTTGTCCCTGGTGGAGTCCAGCTGGATCGCCATCCTTCCAGCCTTCCAGCTAGCATACACCAGCACCGGTTCAGCAACAGGCCCAGGGGCCTTTACCGACGCAGTCCCAAGCATTCCAGCAGGCAAGGCCTTGGCAGTATATGCAGGCCCAAGCTCAGTGGCAGAGGCGGAGGAACCAGCAGCAGTATCAGACAGAACAAGAAGGATGTACCTACTGTAGGAAGTTAGGGAATTCTAGATCAGTTTATCGGACGGCCAATAGGCGATGCTTCTGCTGTGGAGCAGAGGACCATTCAATTAGCACTTGTCCATATCTGTCATGACCCGCACCCACCGTGAGGGTACGAGTGCGTAACAGCGCCCAGCCTATGTCGCAGTGTCGACGGTAGAACGCTGTTCTAGGTCATGAAATATAACTACATAATATAAAATACTCTCTAAAAGGAGGCCAATCACAGAAGGTACAACTCAATCACAATCTAAAGTAGAATGTAGCACGATGAAATAGATAAGAAAATCCTCAAACTGAGGTACAACAAGAAGTGAAATAATCAAAGTTAACAACCACCAGTCTCAACATCTCTAAAATATACAACTCTGAAATCAAGGACAACAACTAATCATGAAAAGAAAGGACAGTCTAAGCTATCTACACTATGCAAGGTATCGTCATCAGCAGCTGTCTGAATCTCCCTAGGGATCGAGGTCGTGAGTGACATCTAGGCAAGCTCCAAAGTAAGGGGTGCAGGGTTCCTCATCATCTTCTGTAAAAATTTCAACAGGTCCAGTCAGGACGGGAGCGAGCATAATACATCTTGCGCAGATCATAACAGGTTAGAAAATATAAACATGCAAGAGAATACGATACATGAAGCTGAAAAAAAGTACATGATGTAAATAGAGAGAGAACTGTAATAAAAATATCTGCTATAAGTAGAGAGCTACCAGTGACTAGTGATTTAGAGTACAAAGTCGACATATGAACGGCTGGATTTGCACATGAATATACTAAAGAGGCGCACATGATTATACTACTTTGGAATTGTTCACATGACTATTTAAACTCCCCCATACCCCAATCAATACACAAGGATCCAGACAAGTTATGTTACGCACATAATTTTCACATAAAATCCCATAAATGGGTGCACATGAAGTATACATGAGGGTTCATAAATGAGTGCACATGAAATTCACATGAAGGCCCATGAATGGGTACACATGAAATTCATATGAGGGCTCATAAATGAGTGCACATGAAGTATAGGTTATACATGAGATACATGAGAAACATGACCGAACATGAGAGCACATGAGAGTACACGAGCATACATGAACGAGCATGAAGCACATGAGAAACATGAATAACATGAGAGCGAAGAATACATGATGTACATGAAACACACGACATGATGTATCCGATGCTCCCAAGGGGGATAACATCTCAATGTAGGGATCCATATAGTACCAATCCATATAATATCGTGACAACATCAAATAAGGTAAACTAGAGCAGGAATATAATTCTAAGCAAGTTATGAAATGATCAGAGAATGTACTCGCCTGGTATCCTGAGTATCTGAAGAAAATCTACTGTCCGAGGAGTGGTGTCTGTCTCCTATAGAACAGTACAAGTCACTACAAGTCTAAAATATATAACAGACTGCTACAATGCATCTACATGATGTTTGGGGTCAAACTAGACTAAAGTCAACCCTTGGTCAACTCTAGTCAACTATACTAGTCAAACAAGGTCGACTAGGTCAAGCCTAACCCAAACAAGTCTCACTAAGCCTAACCAACCTATTCTAGCATACACACACAATATTTAGGCTATACAAGCCAACCACACACCTTAACTGGCATCCATGCCATATACACAGGCTATGAGACATAGGCTATAGGCCATAGGCTAAAACACATATAGTCCATTTCACACTTATTGCATATTCCTACATATTTCATATATCAAACTATATCTAATTTAATATAATTAACACACATTCATACATTTATAGGCTACATGATAATATTACATATATATATGTATATACATATATATATATATATATATATATATATATATATATTTTTTTTTTTTTTACATATATATATATATATATACATATATATACATATATATATATATATATATATATATATATATATATATATATATATATATATATACATATATATATATATATATATATATATATATATATATATATAAAATATATATATATATATATATATATATATTTTTTATATATATATATATATATATATATATATATATATATATATATATATATATATATATATATATATATATATATATATATATACATATATATATATATATATATATATATATATATATATATAAATATATATATATATATATATATATATTTTATATATATATATATATATATATATATATATATATATATATATATATATATATATATATATATATATATAAAATATATATATATATATATATATATATATTTTTTATATATATATATATATATATATATATATATATATATATATATATATATATATATATATATATATATATATATATATATATATATATATATATATAATACATATATATAAAAAAAAAAATATAAAAAATACATACATATATATATATATATATATATATATATATATATATATATATATATATATATATATATATATATATATATATACATAGAGTGATAGGGTAGGGACATGTGTGTTTGTGTCTAGGTGTACATGGAAACAAGGAGTGTGTGATACAAAGGGTGGTAATGTGGCATGGTGTGTGTTGTGTAGAAAAGGAAACTGAAATCAGTGAGTGTATCATGCATAACTAAGTGTGAGGCATGATAGTTTAGTGGTGTGTGGATGCAATGTGATACCTATTCTCAGGTTGAGATATGAAATCAGGAAATGGGTGATGTGCAAAACAGAAATTGGAAACCAATGACAGTTCACTTGATTAATAGTTTAATTCAATGACTCAACACCAAGTCAAATTCGAAAACCCCTTCACCTAGATGTCATCAATTAACATGAACCCAACTAACAGTGAACTAACAAATGTAAATGGATTTAACATGGCAAATAAAGTTTCAAAATCAGTTTTAGAAGGAATAAAAGTTCAGAAATCTTAGTTTTCAAGACTGTGTATCAGTCCACTCATTGAACCGCCCCAACCCACATTCGAAAATCCATTCTTGTTGAAAACAAATCCCTTCACCTAGATGTCATCAACTAATATGAACCCAAGTAACAGTGAACTAACAAATGTAAATGGATTTAACATGGCAATTAAACTTTCAAAATCAGTTTTAGAAGGAATGAAAGTTCAGAAATCTTAGTTTTCAAGACTGTGTATCAGTCCACTCATTGAATCGCCCCAACCTACATTCGAAAATCCATTCTTGTTGAAAACAACCTAATCTAACATGAAAATCCAATCTAGCTGTAACTAAAACATATGTAGATGAATTTAAATATGGTAATTAATAGGGAAACATCAGTTGTAATAGGGAATTAAAAATCAGACATGAGAGCAGTGCATATTATGTTCAATGACAGTTTATACATATCGAAATCCTATTACTTGATCACAAAACCTAATCTATCATACAAATCCAACCCAGCAGTAGTTAGTACATATGTACATGAATTTAATATGACAAATAAACATCAAGAAATTAGTTTAAAATGGAATTAAAGTTCAGAAATTCAAAACAGTAAACTACGTATCAGTTATTTAGAGAAATCCAAAATCGAACACTAAAACATGTTAATTCACAAATTAATTGGTTGGTAATTCATTATACACATGTGCACGTGTCTACCACTTCATACGTGCCCAACCAAGTGGACACGAGCGTGTCCAAATCACACAAACACTCACAGACAAACACACGTGCACTGGACTGCGCGCAGCGTCGTGCACGCATGCACACCTGTCCCGCGTGGGACACAGGCCACGTAGTGACACATGGCCTTGCATACACGTGCGCCAGGGGTAGGGCTACCCTTAGGAAAGCCTGTACCGTGTCCTAGACACGTGTCGTGTCCGTTCTAATTGCGTATCAGAGGCGTTCCTGCGCGCGCAATGGCAGGCCGTACGGCCAGTGCGGGGAGGATTTCTCCTCGCACACGCCACCTCACGATCCCAACTTTTGGGAGGATGATGTCAGTCATCCAAGGAGTGTCCGTGTCAAATTTTGTGTCTCGAAGTGTCCTGTGCAAGGAGTTCTAGGGCCCGATAGGCAGGGCACTGAACCGGATCTCGCACGGCATGTCCAACCCGAAAATTCGGCACCAAATGACATGAAAATACAAATCAACCTTCACAAAAATTAACATACACACCTAGATCTAGGGATTCATGAAATTAGATTTTCAAAATACGAAAATAAATCCCTAAGGGGCATTTCATCGAACACCTAGCCTACACTAGTGATACGTGTCCGATACGGACACGAAACCTAATGCAAATAACACGAAACTTCTACTGTAGCTAGGGGACACCTATACCTAAGCTATCATGCACTAAAATTAGGAATAAAATATAATTTGAGGGTTTTACCTATGAGTGTCAATACTCCAAGAAAGCCCCAAATGGAAGGATTCCAAATAGCAACTCCCAAGCTCCAAATGACACAAAAACTGAGATGAACCTCCAAAAATAGTAAACACACATAAATTAGATCCTAATGCAAAAGTCTAGGGTTAAAAAGGAGTTAAAATAAATTTATTAGGATTTTTGGAAGTGGAGAAAATACCTTTCCTTCAAAATCTAGGTCAAGAACAAAAGAGGCAAGAACACATTAAGAGAATACTTATAGGCAAGGGGAAACCCTAATTGTGGCTGCCATGGGTGTGTTTGAGTGGATTTTGGGCTTAAGTCATGGGCCTATGGCTTAATTGCAAGTCATGAAATTAGTAAATCACAAGTCATTAAGTTAAGTCATAAGTCATGAACTATTTCACTTAAACTTAACCTTCCTACTTTAAAACTAATTTCTAATGACTAAAAGTAGGTTAACTTAATTTAGACTAGGGTGACCATAGCTAGGGTTAGCTTCTAGGCTAGTCTACAAGGTCTTAACTAGTCGAAGTCAAATTCAACAACCATCAATCCAATAATTAATCAAATTATTCTAATAAGTCAAAATGACCAAATTACCCCTAGGCTAAAAATGATAAATAGTTATTCCAAATCACAGGGTTAGGCTCTAGGTCAGACGGTCTCTACGGTTTCACTAGCTGCACATCAAAATCACAAGTCATGATTTTTAAATAGTTTTAAATGATTAAAAATCACCAAAAATCATATTATTATTTAAATATCATAATTAAATAATTAAAAACATAAAATTTTAAAATTATCCTTATTTAGAAAACTGGGTGTTACAAGTCTACCCACCTTAGAAAAATTTTGTCCTCGAAATTTAAGATGGTAGTACTCCTTCTAGGTCAAACATAGTCAGTGGTCAACCACTAGTCAGTTTCTCAACATCCAAGTACTTGGCCATCAACTGGTAAACTTCTTATAATTTTACCTATGCTAACTACCTAAGTGTTGGCAACTAGAATTTAGCAAAAAAAGAAACTCTATAATAGGCTAGCTCTTAACTTCCCAATCCTATCAAGTCACCCATAACTAAATACCTACAAGCTAAGCACACAAATCCCAAATACCACATTTATATATGCTCAAGAACAACTAAACATCACATATATCCTAAGTATATTATCTATATATGTATAACTGATCATCAAAAGGTTAAATTAGACTAAACTTATAAGGGACTGAAACAAATGCTCAGAATTAGGCTAAGGATGAATGGTCTGAATCATTAGTGTAGGAAAAAGGAAAATGATGCTAAGGAGAATGAAATTATAAGCTAAAGGACAGGATATTTGGGTCCACTTGTAAGTCAAAGTAAAAGGAAACCTACATAGTGACTGAAACATGACTCTAGATCAACCTGGCCTCTCCTCTCTATCTGGCTGAACTAACTACATGCAGGACAGTGGTCTGAAAGAAGTGAACCAAACTGGTGTACAGGGAATGCAATAGGCAGTATACTGTAAATGAGTGCAGGTTATATACCAAATCAAAATACATTCCATATATATACAAACTATATATATATTAACCCTCATCACCTCAACTCTACTTAAGGTCTAATAACACACACCCCCTACCACATGCCTATCACTCCAATGAAGGGGTCAGATACTGTAAGGTGTACTGGGACAGAACAGTGAACTGTCCCAAGTGGTGAGTACAGACCTCTAGTATGCATGATACTAACTCTCCAGATATGCAGAATATGGTAAGGGGTTGATGGTTATATTGGTGAGTCAATAATTGGGGTCTGATCAATGGTCCAGTGAAATCTATGATGCAATATGGTAGGTAATAAAAGTTGAGTACAGTGAACAACTTGAAATAGTATGAACCAAGGGAAGAGGGTCTCTAATGAAGGGTCTGCACACTGTCTATAAAGGTTGATCAAACATGACTGAACTTAACACAAAGAAAACTTAACTAAAATAGAAAACTGAACTAAATATAGGCTAAACAACATGTCAATACCCTATACAACAATGGCCTATAGATACCAACCTGTTAGCACCCTGAAATTCGGGTTGATTTTTTTTATTTTATTTATTTTCTGACTGTTTGGTTTCATTAAATATTTCATTCTATTTATTTATCTGTTAGTGTACTTTTTCATGCCATTGATATTTGGAGTATCAGGGATGTTCAACTCTGGAAATCCTCTTTACGAGTTTTGGAGTGGACACGATTACCTTCATGACGGTATATGGTGTCCCACCCAAACTTGTTCCCTTGTGCCCTTTTTTTTCTTCGCTGAACTTCAGGTCGAATTAGACCGTTCGATCAGTAATTAATTTTCCCACTTTTTTTCCTCGATCATTTTCAGCGCGTTACCATGATATTTAAATTGGAAGCGCAAGACCAGTCATTTCCTTGAAACCAACTCCTCATTGATGATCTACTCGAGACGCTCGTCACCCATAACCTTCGTTTCCCACTCATTCATGTTATTTTGGGCTCCATTTGATTCGCACAACTTTCCCGACGCGTGACCCGATTTTATTTCACGCCACGGCGTCACATTCATTTTCCAACTTGATTTGTGGGTCCCCTGTTGACCAAAACCTGTCAGCCCCAACTATGGACATGGCCCACTTTGAGCCTACTATCCGTCCGACACTTGTGTCCCATTATTTGGAATCCCCATGTGCAACTTATTTACTCATGATCATCAACATCTAATTTTAATTCGATTTTTGTACAATGTCCAGTTTTGACCCAATCTGGCTCCACCGAGCTCAGTCCAGCTCCATGATTTTCTCCATCATGACACTCTAATATTTTGTTGCCCAAAAATATCAGATATCCATTTACCCTTTTTTCCTATATTTAATAGAATTTTTGTTGAATTAATCTCCATTGGAACAACCTATTTTCTCTATTTAATTCCTAGCCTTTGGATTGTTCAAACTAATCCTATCCATTAAATTCCTCATTCATTTTTCCCCAACCCTTGGCATCCATGTGCCGGCCCTAGTTTCAAGGATTGGATAACTTTCCTCTCTCCCTCTTATCCTTTCTCTCTCTGTCCTTTCTATTGTTCTTATCAAACCATGCAAAAACTACAACAACAAAAACTACACCAACAGCAACTCCATCACAACTCCATGGAAATCGACCACTCTCTCTCTCCAGTCCGACCACCCCCTTGCTCGCCGTGGCTCCGGCCACCTTGGTCGAGCACACCGGCCATCTTCCCAACCTCTTCCTTCCTCCTCCATGAATCTAGTCACCACCACCACTTAACCAATCCTATGCACAGCCGACCTTCACAACAACTCACCACCACCTCCAGCCGTGCTTCGCCGCCACCACCAGCCTCTGGACTCGCCGGGCCTGGCCACGCGCGCCCCGCGCAGGCCGCGCTGGCAGGAGGCCGAGCACGGCGCCACCAGCAGCAACTTCGCGCACACAGCGCGCACGGATCTGCGCGAGCGCGGGAGGGCTTGGACGCGCCGTCGTCGTCCACCATGCTCCGGCGACCCGTCGTGGGTGGCCCCCTCCCTCGGGCACACCACTGGGGTAGGCCCCATGGCGGCCAACGTCCTCCGGGACGCGCCGTCGAGGCGATTCGTGCGTTTTGCACGACGTCCCGTCGTGACGCGCGCGAAATCACGTTCATTTTGGCGCTCCGTCGCAGCAACTTCGTGCACGTTTTCCCGGAGATCCGACCGTTGGATCGTCGATTTCTTCACTCCGTCACAATCTCGGTATATCCACCTTCGCTCATGTCAATTTTCTTCCGTTAATTTTATCGTTTGATACATGAAAACCGGCCACCAAGTTGACCGTTTAAATTGTATTAAATTTGGACAGTTTCGCGGGGCCAACTTCGTCAGCATGTATCTCCTCCACCGCAGCTCCGTTTGGCGTGCTACCAGTTCCTGTGCGAATCTGGTATAACCCTCTTGCTACCCCTTCAGTTTCGTTTCATTGTGAGCTTGTTTGATTGGTTGAATTCGACGTCAAAGTTGGCCGTTCGAATTCGTAATTTTCAACTTGTAAAATTTTATTTTTGAACACGGGACTCCAGATTTCATTTCTGACACCACCATTAGATTCGTGGCGTCGTTCTGGCATGTTTTCATATAAAATTTGTTAGATTTGGAGAACGTGGGCCCGGGCACGTTTTTCGGTGCAAAACGGGTCCCACATTCTGGGTCAACGGGACTTTTTGACGCCGGCTCATCGGAATCCAATTCCGGAGATACCGTTGAGTTCGTATCGTCATTCTAGACTCGTTGACAGGTAGTTTGCTGAGTTTTGAGAACTTTGGCTCCGGCACGCATTTCCGTGCAAACCGGAATCCCAAGTTCTGGTCAACGGGCCAAAATGAGATCGGGTCAACGGAATCCAATTCTGGAGATACCGTTGGGTTCGTATCGTCATTCTGGTTGCGTGGACATATAATTTGCTATATTTTATAGACTTGTTTTCTTGCACGTTTTTCGGTGCAAAACGGCTCCGACACGGACACCGTTTTGACCCGAAATTACCTTTTTGCCCTTGTATCCAAATTGGACCGTTGGGTAGCTATCCTAGCTAATTTGACCATTCTGGACACGTTGGCGATGTTCATTTCATCGTCCGACAATGTTTGTTGATAATTTCTCTGAGTTTAACTTTTTTATAATTAATTAATAATTAATTCATATAATGTTCGTATTTCGGGATTAGTACAACGAAACTGAGATCAGCCAATTCCAGTGATCTCACATCGCTGAAATTGACAAGTTGGACACGTGGATCACTATAATGAGATTATCAACCTTACCGATAATCTTCTTATCTCGATTTGCGTGACGTAAGTTTCGACGTACAAATAACGAAGTACACTTTATATTAGACTAGAATTGCCCCAGTTTGACCAGAGTTGACCAGTTGACCCAAAGTCAACTGTAAGCCAACACTTGACCTAGTTTGACTAGATTATTGACCGGAGTCGACCTAGAGTTGTTTTGACTTAGAAGAACCTAGAATAATGTAGATTGATTATAGAGATTCATTTATTACAACTTGAACCCCTTGTAACCTGTGTTGCTTTAAATAGGACTCTGTGGCTTCAGTGGGACCTCCCTATACTTATCAGCTGTTCAGGTTATCGAGGCGAGTACATTCTCTGACCGTTTCATACTTGTCTGGATTTACATTCTTGCTCTAGATTACTGTACTTGATGCTGACACGATTGTTATCACGGATTGGTACTATATGGATCTCCTTTTGGGATGTTATCCCCTTGTATTCACTAAATACATATTGTGATGTGCGTTTCACTTCCATATTGTATTTATTGAATACCTATATCCTTGTATACTCCTTGTGCATATTGTACTCTCAGTATCACATGAGTCCCAGGGATAGACCATTGTACACTATTGTATAACATTGTACAACTATTGTATAACATTGTACATCTATTGTATAATATTGTACATCCATTGTATAACATTGTACACTATTGTGCAAGATAACGTAACTGGAGTAGATCCTTGTGTATTGATTGGGGAGGGGGAGTAGAATTGGTTATGTACTCAAATCCTATTGTACAACATTGTATAACTATTGTATATGTCTATTGTACACCCACGTACAATGGAGTTACCATTGCATTTTCCTAGCCCGTTTACATAACCAGATTGTACTCTAAATCACATGTTCCTTACAGTTCTTATTTATCATATTTAGATATTTCCTGTTATTAAATCTCTACTGTTTTCTATACATTCTTCTTTCAGCGTTTCATGTACTTTACTCTATTGCATGCTTTATATTTCCTAACTCGATATGAACTGCATGAGATGTTTTGTGCTCGCTCCCGTCCTGACTGGACCTGTTGATAAATTTTACAGATAGCCTGGAGGTGCCTGCTAGCCTAGAGGAGACACAGTAGGGTTTGTTAGGTAGTTATTTCATTTTGTCTGGAGTTGTATTTACTTTGTGGATTACTGTATCTTTATTGAGTTTTGAGATGTACTTCTGGGTTCATGTATCTTAGACACTTAGACTTCTATCTCCTGTATTTATTTTGGATTTCATATTTTATCTATTCTTATCATGCTCTACCTTAGATGTGATTGAGTTGTATCTGCTATGTCACCCCCATTCGGGGAGTATAAACTGTTTAGTCTTATACTGTTAGATGCATTGAGACCTAGGACAGCGTTCTACCGCCGACACTGCGGCGTAGGCTGGGCGTTGTTACGTTCTCGTGCCCTAACTCTAGGGTGCGGGTCGTGACACGTTTTTAGTGGTGGCCCATGCAGGTCGAGACTAAAGTGTAGTGGTATTCGAACTAGAGTACCACTACAGCCTGCAGTATGAATAGGATATGTTTTGAAGGTACTCAATCACAGATAGGAACCCTTGAGAGATTTCCGGGACGACCCTGGAGAATCTTATTTAACTTCGATTTGAAAACTCTCTTTTTCCTTGATTTGATTCATTTTTTACTTTTGTTGTTAAATTGATTTTTATGGATTATTGTTGAATTTGAGTTTGTATTTATTTTGATGGAAGATTTCCGAATTTTGAATTTTGATGTTCGTTAATAAATTTGATTTGATTTTGAGTATTCATTATTGATTAATTTAATTTTTGGCAAGATGAAATTATATGGGCTAGGTCATCTATGTTATGGAATCTAGTCTTCTATAGTCACATTTGCCAGCATGGTGAGGACATATAGTCTGACTCTGGATATATTTCTCGGGTGTGGGAATTTAAGGTTTTCGCAGCCAAGCATGCGGCACCGCGAAAATGTTAAATACCATGATTCTAGAAATATGTGCATAAGTCAAGGGCTCTGTGATTATCGTAGTCTTGCTTACTAGTATGACGAGGATTTAGAGTACCATGATTTTGGATAGACGCATATGATTATCAGATTGTACTTAAAATATTTTGAACATGTTTTCTCTACTTTTTCTCAGTCATTCAAAAAAAAGGAATTATTATTTGTTGTTTTGCCTAGTTTCTTGTCATTTGACTTAAGAGTATGTTTAGTTGTTTTCATAAACCTTTGTGTAGCTTTTTGCTATGAGTTTTTTTTTCATAATACAATGAATCGATGATTTTGCTAAAAGGCCTCATGTTGGATTTGATATTTTAGCTCTGGATTTCAAAATCGTTCCTTCTTTAAACAGATAAGCAAAACAGATTTTATCGTTATTCTTTCTTGCTATTTTTCTTGTTTTAGATAATAATAAAACTGTCTTGATTTTGTCAATCACCTACTCTGTAATTTTTGGTAAGAATTTAAATGTTGGTCCTGATGTAGAAATAATTTTTATTTTATTTTATTGGGACATGAGAATATGTATATGAATATGTATAGCAAATACTTTGCCTAACACGTATGCATGCTACACTTGATTTTTCCACATATCTAGATACATATTAATATGTCGTTGATGTTAGATTGTCAAAACCTCAATATTTCTGGTCCTCTACTTTTCCATGTTTAGATTCGTAATTTAAATGAAAATTTCATGTTATTAGTTATGTTTACATCACTGCAACATGTTAATATGACACTTGTTTAAATGTTAGCTTATTTTCAGATTTTGTATGTAAATGCTGAACTAAAACTGGGTTTAACTTTTCAATACTAAGCTATAACCCTGTACCAGGACACACACACATGCCTACTCTCTAACCATATGAACATGCCCCCATACACATGATGCTAGTTTTCCCTCTCTAACGCTCTCTCTGTATATATATTGTGATTGGATTTCAATGCAAGTGACTTTCGATTCTTTAACTTGTGATTTTAATTTTCTTGGGATAGTACTTTTTTTTTCAAATGATTGGTAGTT
Organism: Iris pallida; assembly: GCA_029216955.1. Classification (NCBI taxonomy): domain Eukaryota; kingdom Viridiplantae; phylum Streptophyta; class Magnoliopsida; order Asparagales; family Iridaceae; genus Iris; species Iris pallida. The sequence goes on from JANAVB010012000.1 coordinate 2,473,496, forward strand.
ACCTTCCTTTATTTTTTTATGAGTACCAATTTTCATACGGGGTGGTAGACAACCTTATAGTTTTGATGGTTGTTGTTTCTGCATCTTTTCTCGTTTAGCACCCTGGATTTGTTTGTGTGTTTGATACCCTATGACCGTTGGTTAGCATGACTAGTATACCTAGATGAGACTTTCACTACCACCGTATGCCATGACCCTGTATGTCGTCCTTTTGATCACATGATTTGTTTTAATCTGGGACTTTGATTATGGGGGTTTGACCTAGAGGGAGTAGGGACATTTTAATTTCGAGGACGAAATTTTTATAAGGTGGGTAGGATGTTAGCACCCTGAAATTCGGGTTGATTTTTTTATTTTATTTATTTTCTGACTGTTTGGTTTCATTAAATATTTCATTCTATTTATTTATCTGTTAGTGTACTTTTTCATGCCATTGATATTTGGAGTATCAGGGATGTTCAACTCTGGAAATCCTCTTCACGAGTTTTGGAGTGGACACGATTACCTTCATGACGGTATATGGTGTCCCACCCAAACTTGTTCCCTTGTGCCCTTTTTTTTCTTCGCTGAACTTCGGGTCGAATTAGACCGTTCGATCAGTAATTGATTTTCCCACTTTTTTTCCTCGATCATTTTCAGCGCGTTACCATGATATTTAAATTGGGAGCGCAAGACCAGTCATTTCCTTGAAACTAACTCCTCATTGATGATCTACTCGAGACGCTCGTCACCCATAACCTTCGTTTCCCACTCATTCATGTCATTTTGGGCTCCATTTGATTCGCACAACTTTCCCGACGCGTGACCCGATTTTATTTTACGCCACGGCGTCACATTCATTTTCCAATTTGATTTGTGGGTCCCCTGTTGACCAAAACCTGTCAGCCCCAACTATGGACATGGCCCACTTTGAGCCTACTATCCGTCCGACACTTGTGTCCCATTATTTGGAATCCCCATGTGCAACTTATTTACTCATGATCATCAACATCTAATTTTAATTCGATTTTTGTACAATGTCCAGTTTTGACCCAATCTGGCTCCACCGAGCCCAGTCCAGCTCCATGATTTTCTCCATCATGACACTCTGATATTTTGTTGCCCAAAAATATCAGATATCCATTTACCCTTTTTTCCTATATTTAATAGAATTTTTGTTGAATTAATCTCCATTGGAACAACCTATTTTCTCTATTTAATTCCTAGCCTTTGGATTGTTCAAACTAATCCTATCCATTAAATTCCTCATTCATTTTTCCCCAACCCTTGGCAGCCATGTGCCGGCCCTAGTTTCAAGGATTGGATAACTTTTCTCTCTCCCTCTTATCCTTTCTCTCTCTGTCCTTTCTATTGTTCTTATCAAACCATGCAAAAACCACAACAACAAAAACTACACCAACAGCAACTCCATCACAACTCCATGGAAACCGACCACTCTCTCTCTCCAGTCCGACCACCCCCTTGCTCGCCGTGGCTCCGGCCACCTTGGTCGAGCACACCGGCCATCTTCCCAACCTCTTCCTTCCTCCTCCATGAATCTAGTCACCACCACCACTTAACCAATCCCATGCACAGCCGACCTTCACAACAACTCACCACCACCTCCAGCCGTGCTTCGCCGCCACCACCAGCCTCTGGCCTCGCCGGGCCTGGCCACGCGCACCCCGTGCAGGCCGCGCTGGCAGGAGGCCGAGCACGGCGCCACCAGCAGCAACTTCGCGCACACAGCGCGCACGGATCTGCGCGAGCGCGGAAGGGCTTGGACGCGCCGTCGTCGTCCACCGTGCTCCGACGACCCGTCGTGGGTGGCCCCCTCCCTCGGGCGCACCACTGGGGTAGGCCCCATGGCGGCCAACGTCCTCCGGGACGCGCCGTCGAGGCGATTCGTGCGTTTTGCACGACGTCCCGTCGTGACGCGCGCGAAATCACGTTCATTTTGGCGCTCCGTCGCAGCGACTTCGTACGCGTTTTTTTGGAGATCCGACCGTTGGATCGTCGATTTCTTCGCTCCGTCACAATCTCGGTATATCCACCTTCGCTCATGTCAATTTTCGTCCGTTAATTTTATCGTTTGATACATGAAAACCGGCCACCAAGTTGACCGTTTAAATTGTATTAAATTTGGACAGTTTCGCGGGGCCAACTTCGTCAGCTTGTATCTCCTCCACCGCAGCTCCGTTTGGCGTGCTACCAGTTCCTGTGCGAAGCTGGTATAACCCTCTTGCTACCCCTTCAGTTTTGTTTCATTGTGAGCTTGTTTGATTGGTTGAATTCGACGCCAAAGTTGGCCGTTCGAATTCGTAATTTCCAACTTGTAAAATTTTATTTTTGAACACGGGACTCCAGATTTCATTTCTGACACCACCATTAGATTCGTGGCGTCGTTCTGACATGTTTTCATATAAAATTTGTTAGATTTGGAGAACGTGGGCCCGGGCACGTTTTTCGGTGCAAAGCGGGTCCCACATTCTGGGTCAACGGGACTTTTTGACGCCGGCTCATCGGAATCCAATTCCGGAGATACCGTTGAGTTCGTATCGTCATTCTGGACTCGTTGACAGGTAGTTTGCTGAGTTTTGAGAACTTTGGCTCCGGCACGCATTTCCGTGCAAACCGGAATCCCAAGTTCTGGTCAACGGGCCAAAATGAGATCGGGTCAACGGAATCCAATTCTGGAGATACCGTTGGGTTCGTATCGTCATTCTGGTTGTGTGGACATATAATTTGCTATATTTTATAGACTTGTTTTCTTGCACGTTTTTCGGTGCAAAACGGCTCCGACACGGACACCGTTTTGACCCAAAATTACCTTTTTGCCCTTGTGTCCAAATTGGACCGTTGGGTAGGCTATCCTAGCTAATTTGACCATTCTGAACACGTTGGCGATGTTCACTTCATCGTCCGACAATGTTTGTTGATAATTTCTCTGAGTTTAACTTTTTTATAATTAATTAATAATTAATTCATATAATGTTCGTATTTCGGGATTAGTACAACGAAACTGAGATCAGCCAATTCCAGTGATCTCACATCGCTGAAATTGACAAGTTGGACACGTGGATCACTATAATGAGATTATCAACCTTACCGATAATCTTCTTATCTCGATTTGCGTGACGTAAGTTTCGACGTACAAATAACGAAGTACACTTTATATTAGACTAGAATTGCCCCAGTTTGACCAGAGTTGACCAGTTGAACCAAAGTCAACTGTAAGCCAACACTTGACCTAGTTTGACTAGATTATTGATCGGAGTCGACCTAGAGTTGTTTTGACTTAGAAGAACCTAGAATAATGTAGATTGATTATAGAGATTCATTTATTACAACTTGAACCCCTTGTAACCTGTGTTGCTTTAAATAGGACTCTGTGGCTTCAGTGGGACCTCCCTATACTTATCAGCTGTTCAGGTTATCGAGGCGAGTACATTCTCTGACCGTTTCATACTTGTCTGGATTTACATTCTTGCTCTAGATTACTGTACTTGATGCTGACACGATTGTTATCACGGATTGGTACTATATGGATCTCCTTTTGGGATGTTATCCCCTTGTATTCACTAAATACATATTGTGATGTGCGTTTCACTTCCATATTGTATTTATTGAATACCTATATCCTTGTATACTCCTTGTGCATATTGTACTCTCAGTATCACATGAGTCCCAGGGATAGACCATTGTACACTATTGTATAACATTGTACAACTATTGTATAATATTGTACATCTATTGTATAATATTGTACATCCATTGTATAACATTGTACACTATTGTGCAAGATAACGTAACTGGAGTAGATCCTTGTGTATTGATTGGGGAGGGGGAGTAGAATTGGTTATGCACTCAAATCCTATTGTACAACATTGTATAACTATTGTATATGTCTATTGTACACCCACGTACAATGGAGTTACCATTGCATTTTCCTAGCCCGTTTACATAACCAGATTGTACTCTAAATCACATGTTCCTTACAGTTCTTATTTATCATATTTAGATATTTCCTGTTATTAAATCTCTACTGTTTTCTATACATTCTTCTTTCAGCGTTTCATATACTTTACTCTATTGCATGCTTTATATTTCCTAACTCGATATGAACTGCGTGAGATATTTTGTGCTCGCTCCCGTCCTGACTGGACCTGTTGATAAATTTTACAGATAGCCCGGAGGTGCCTGCTAGCCTAGAGGAGACACAGTAGGGTTTGTTAGGTAGTTATTTCATTTTGTCTGGAGTTGTATTTACTTTGTGGATTACTGTATCTTTATTGAGTTTTGAGATGTACTTCTGGGTTCATGTATCTTAGACACTTAGACTTCTATCTCCTGTATTTATTTTGGATTTCATATTTTATCTATTCTTATCATGCTCTACCTTAGATGCGATTGAGTTGTATCTGCTATGTCACCCCCATTCGGGGAGTATAAACTGTTTAGTCTTATACTGTTAGATGCATTGAGACCTAGGACAGCGTTCTACCGCCGACACTGCGGCGTAGGCTGGGTGTTGTTACGTTCTCGTGCCCTAACTCTAGGGTGCGGGTCGTGACACAACCAACCCATATCCCATATGCCAATATCATTTGCAATCTATATGTATATAGACCTCTCAGTCTTAGTTGAACTACAACTATACTCAAGGACAGGCTCTGGTCATGGGTGCCTCACTGGAAAAGGTAAAGGAAAATAATAACAATCATCAAGGCTGTAAGGCATACTAACATCCTATATGTAAACTGGTTGGTATTATAAATAATAGAGAAATCATCTACAATGGTTTACTATTCTAATACCAATGCTAACTATCATCTCTAGGGTACAGACACTCTACAAGTCATCATATCATTACACTATAAAAGAACTACATATGAATAAGCTCTACAAAACTAAATATCCCTACTCCTAAGTTATATGATGATGGAATACAATTTTTATAACATCAGAAGGGTATGATAATCATATACGTCTGTCCAAAATCATGTTGTTCAGAGTCTTCGTCATGCTAGTAAGCAAGGCTACGATAACCACAGAGTCCTTGACTAAGGTACATACCTCTAGGTTTATGATATTTAAAATTTTCGCATTGTCGCATGCGACGGCAAAAACCTTAAATTCCTGCACCCAAGAAATATGCCCAAAATCTGACTATATGTCCTCACTATGCCAGCTAACACGACTATCGAAGATTCTAGATCCCATAACTGAGGTGACCTAGCCCATATAATTTTTTTCAGAAGAAAAATAAACATAACACAGGAACAACAGAACAAAATTGATTAGTCAACAAGGAACAGATGGAATCGAATTTCAAGATAGTTATAAGAGGCAATTGCAAAAATGGAATCGAGAGTTCGAAACCTGTAGCAAGATCTCCAATGGCCTGTGCATCCTTGACTGTCCTGGCGAAAGCTCGCCCTTGTTGGTTTCCTCTGGCCTGCTGCTGATGCTGCATGTACCTCTGCTGCTGAGAGAAATCGGAAATAACGGGGAAAAGGTCTCTGTACAGGCAGAGGTGCACCTCCAATGTAGCAGAAATGCCAACCTGAGTTGGCACAACAGAAGCTGCAGTCTCGAGGCCCTGTTAAACAGGACGAGAGGTGGCCAGCCTCTCGATAGTATCCCCCGTACTTGAGCGATGAGATCGTATCTCCATAACCATCATGAAGACAGATCAAAACAAGACACAATTACTGAGAATGAAGCAAAAAATCAAAGAAGGACAGTTTATATTCAAGGAAAGTTAATAAGCAGCAAATTTAGATAAAAGGAATCTGATTAAGAGTTTTTCCTAGTGTGATTGAGTACCTTCAAAAATATCCTAATCCTACTGCAGGCTGTAGCGATACTCTAGTTCGAATACCACTACATAAACTCGACCTGCATGGGCCACCACTAAAAACGTGTCACGACCCGCACCCACTGTGAGGGTACGAATGCGTAACAGCGCCCAGCCTACGCCGCAGTGTCGACGGTAGAACGCTGTTCTAGGTCATGAACTATAACTACATAGTATGAAATACTCTCCAAAAGGAGGCCAATTACAGAAGGTACAACTCAATCACAATCTAAAGTAGAATGTAGCACGATGAAATAGATAAGAAAATCCTCAAACTGAGGTACAACAAGAAGTAAAATAATCAAAGTTAACAACTACCAGTCTCAACATCTCTAAAATATACAACTCTGAAATCAAGGACAACAACTAATCATGAAAAGAAAGGACAGTCTAAGCTATCAATACTATGCAAGGTATCGTCCTCAGCAGATGCCTGAACCTTCCCACGGGTCTAGGTCGCGAGTGTCATCTAGGTAAGCTCCAAAGTAAGGGATGCAGGGTTCCTCATCATCCTCTATAAAATTTTCAACAGGTCCAGTCAGGAAGGGAGCGAGCACAATACATCTCACGCAGATCATAATAGGTTAGAAAATATAAACAAACAAGAGAGTACGATACATGAAACTAAAAGAAAGTACATGATGTAAATAGAGAGAGAACTGTAATAGAAATATCTACTAGATGGCCTACCTTTGGCCCTGTCCCTGGTGCTGCTGAGCACGTGCTGGTGCCTGCTAAAACTGTAACTGAGGCTGCTGCTGAAACTGACTCTACTGGAAATGAGGGCGCTTCGCCGGCCTCGCACTCGAGCTTGCTCCAAGAACGTCGCTACCCCTCTTCGGATTGAGGCCGAAGTCCTCCTCTGTAATCTGCGCCTCCATCAGAATCTGCTCGAAGGTTGCGTCACGTCACCCAGAGGTACGAGTGCGTACTGCATGGATAAGACCCCTCCGGAACTTGCGGGCCTTGTACCCCTCATCCTGGATCAGACCCGGTACAAACCTACTAAGACGGAAGAACTCTGCTGCATACTCGTCCACCGACGAGTTCCCTGCTCCAATACGACGAACTGGGCCTCCAGAGCTGTCAAGGCCACATCTGGGTAGAACTTCTCCTTAAAGAGCTTCCTGAAGCTCTCCCAAGTCAAACTCCTCACTGACGCACGAAGATCCATACGAAACCAAGTCAGCGCTATATCGAAAAACTGGCTCACTGCAGATGTCACCCAAAGTCCTCTCGGGACCTCTGCCAACTCCAAGCTCCGCTGGACATCCTCCAACCAGTCATCCGCGTGCAGGATACCCTCGGTACCCTTGAACTCCCTTGGTTTCATCTTCTTGAAGTCTAGGTGTGTGCTAGGCCTCCTCTGACCCTGCCGCTGAACTGTGGTACCCTGAACTATACCCGGTACAACCCTCTCTACTGCTGCCATCGCCAGCTGGTGTGAGTTCTCTATGCTCTGTCGCAACACCTCTGTCTGGCGGTAGGACACATCGGTCTGATGCTGCTGTACCTCGGCCTGTGCTCTCTGGGTCTGCAACATCTGCAGCAGAAGGGCCATCATCTGCTGAGTATCAGTCGGTAGCGGAGGCTGTGGAGGAAGAGTATCAGGAATGACTATGGATGGTCTCACTGCTGGAGGTGGAAGACCTCCTGGAACCGTCGCTGCTGCTCTCGCCTGAAGGGCAGGGACTGAGGTGGCAGCTCCCTCAACTTCAGCTCCCTCAGCCGGAGGTGGAAGACCTCCTGGAACTGTCGCTGCTACTCTTGCCTGAAGGGCAGGAACTGAGGCTACTGCTCTCTCGACTGCTACTCCCGTAGCCGGAGGTGGAAGTCCTACTGGATCGGACCTCTCTAGAACTGTACTAGGCCCTGCTGCCTGAGAATGAGTCACTGTCATTCTGAAGACGAATTTGTAGTGTCCTGCTCCTAGCGGTTCACTATGTAAGGCTTGTGGCTTGGCTAACTCGGTCGGAACCGAGTATTGGAGAAACTTACCGTCGACACCGAATCGATCACGGACAAGTGCATAAGAACCTTTCCAACTAATGGATTGGTTTCTCTTGAAATGCGTCCAAGAGTTTTCTCTAGATGTTTTGCTGCTGGTTTTGTTGCTTGGTTTTGATGGATGCTTTTCTGAACGATTTTCGATGATTTGATTCTTGTCCGTTTTTATCGATTTCATAGCATGCATTCTTGAGAATTCTGAGAGAAGAGAACACAACGAGACGGATTATTAACCAAACTTTTGGTGCCAATGCAGACTGACGCGTGACGGAAGGCTAAGCGTGCAAGTGTTCCTCTCTCTCTCGGCGATTCTCTAATTTGGTGAGTGTGGATCTCTGTGGTGGTATTGTCCCTCTCGCTATTCCTTCATGCCAACTAAATAATTGTCTTGCAACATCCGTTGATCGATATCAAGTTGCTAATGCCACAAGTCAATACCACTAAGAAGTTAGAGATTGAACAATAGAATGAATGCTAGTCCATAGAACATTGAAATGAATGCTAGTCCATAGAACATTGAAATGAATGCTAGTCCATGGAACATTGAAATGAATGCTAGTCCCTTGAACATTGAAAGAATTGATTACACTGTGAACAACATTGAGATTGTGCTTGTCGCTTGAACATTGAATTGAGATAATTGATGCCTATGATGTTGAGATATAAAATGTTGGGAATAAACATGTTGCTTAGTACTTAATATTCTATGCACACAATATTTATCGAGTCGGACACACATTCGCATGACCATAGACGTACTTGTATACAAGGATTTCCTCGAACGGTACCTGCGGCGGTGGGATCGAGTCGGCCTAGGAGGAATTAGTGCTTTGGTAGCACGGTATCGGAACCTTCATTCGGGCTCGCAACCTGGTGAATGGTCAACCGCATACCAATACGAAGTCCTATATGGCACGTCGACATGGTGCACAACCACCAGTGGTCATGTTGTAAGGATGTATGCTAATCAATGTCTTATGCAGGGGTGGTAAGTATATTATTATTATCCTGTATCTTATACAGGTAAGCTGGATTCGGCCAATGGTAAAGTAAACATGGTTTATTCCATGTTACATTATTGTGATTTACTCTAAAAGTTGCCTGTCCCTAATGAGTTCATATCTTTAAAATGCTTGTCATTAATAAAATATTGGTTTAGCTGAGTGGGCCAACGGGGCTCACCAGCGTATTGTTATAATGTGCTGACCCCTCCTCCACAGGTATTGGAGAAGGCTCAGACGCACGTCCGAATTAAAGCTTTCTGAACTGCTGTTTCCTTTCAAGTTGTTTTCCCTAAAGACGCACAAAGTATTGCAGAGTTTTCAAAGATAGCTGCTTATATTTCAAAGTACTAAAGGGGCATGATGTATGGAACGGGAAATTATTTCATGGCAGCCTATCAGTTGTACTTCTTTTCATGAATCAATGTAGCCGAAATAGCATTTCAAATATTATCGAGAAAAGTTGTATTCTGACTACAATTATGAATAAAATGAGTATTTCTTCTTCCTATATTGTGTCTCAATATTCCGCAACTGTGGCTTATTTTCAATTATTTCAAAAATAATATAAATGTGCATGTTCTAGCCTTGTACAAGTGCAACTCCAGACTTGTACGGCATCACGCCTTAGCGAGGACGATCGATTCGGCGTGAATCGAAGCAAAGCGAGCGATTCCCCGAATCGGGGCGTGACAAGTTGGTATCAGAGCACGGTTTAGAATCCTCGAATTTTAAAAATATTTTTCAAAAAAAGGAAGTCTTGATGCAAATTTTCTCGATTGATGGTGTCGATAGCGCTGGCATGAAATAATGTTCCATACAATAAGCCCATAAATATTTTATGAGTGCTAATGGAATTATTTCTTTGTTGTAGAATGACTACGGATGATAGCTCGAAGACGAATTCATCATCGGACCCGATTGAGAAACTGATTAAGCAAATGGAGGCTCAGAGGAAGCAGAGCGAAGCTCAACATCGCGCGCTTCAGGAGCAGCTTCAGTATCAGTTTCAGGAGCAGCTGGATGCTCAACAAAAGCAAGTTGATAGTCTAACTCAGATTGTCACCAAGTTGACAGCCGATTCAAATGTTTCTGTAAAGGCCGCAACAACCGAGACCGTGGAAGTGCCGGCAGAAAAATCTGAGATACCAACACGGAAGAGACCGAGCTTCAAGTTCTCTGAATTTAAGAGTTGCGACCCGCCTGAATTTAATGGGAAAGAGGAGCCAGATGAGGTGATGGGATTCTTGAACACACTGGAGGGCTATTTCCGAATGTTAGAGATTCAGGGCAGTAAGAGAGTGGAGTGTACCGCTGTACAACTTCGTCTCAAGGCCCAGGAATGGTGGATTTCGCAGAGGCAGGCACTTTACGAAAATAGTCAGGATATGAAGATGTCTTAGGAGGCCTTCAAGCAGGCTTTTATTATCCAATTCATTCCACCTGCTGTCCGTCAACAAAAAGAGAATGAGTTTATTGTACTTCGATAAGGCAGTATGTCAGTGCATGACTACGAGACAGAGTTTTTGAAGAGAGTCGCATTTGCTGGGTACATGGTACCGAATGACGATGACAAACGAGGAAGATTTGTGCAAGGCTTGAATGAGGGCTTGGAGTGGGATGTTCTAAGTCGAAAGTGTACGTCATACAGAGAGGCGTACAAAACAGCTCTCGAGATGGAAAGATTTCATCGATCGACTAGTCGTGGGACGACACAGAACTACCAAGGCAATAACCAGAAATGACCTTGGTCGGCGGAAAGAAATGATGCACCTAAGCGTCACAACACAGGGGATAACAAGGGACCTCAGCAGCAGTTGCCACGTTGTAATAAATGCAACAGGTGGGGACACAAAACTGAGGACTGTCGTGCTGGGTGTTTCAAATGTGGAAGTATAGGTCACAGGGCAGTTGACTGTCGAGGCAGAGGAAACAATCAGTATCGTGGGCATAACAATAATCAGAACCGGGGCCAACATAACAACCAAAATCGTGGCCAAGCGCCCCCAGCCTTGCCAGCTCCAACTAGAAATGCACCGAATCAACAACAAGGTAGGCAAGCAAGGGTTTATGCCTTGACTCAGGCAGAGGCCCAGACCGCAGAGAATGTTATAACAGGTATGTTGTTGTACAAAGGCATACCTGCAAGAGTACTTTTTGATTCTGGTGCTACTCATTGCTTTATCTCTTCTGATTTTGCAACGAAAAATAAATTTTGTATGACTCAACTAAAGACAGCTTTGTGTGTTAGCACTCCTTCGGGAGTAGATATGCCTGCAACTTTGATTTGCAGGGACGACTATATTAAAATTGGAGGCAAGACTTTATCTTTGGACGCAATTGTACTCGACATTAAAGAGTACGATATCATATTGGGAATGGACTGGTTCAGCGCCTGTCATGCAACAATCGACTGTGCGGATAAGAGAGTTATTTTTTGCCTACCCGGAGAAACGAAATTCTCTTACTCGTGCGGCTCGGCGTTCCAAGGACCCATGGTCATATCGGCAGTTACAGCAAGGCACATGCTGTACTCAGGGTGTGAAGGCTTTCTCGCTTCTGTCCAAGACACTCGAATAAAGAGTGTAGGCTTAAATTAGACCAAAATTGTGGCAGAGTTCCCCGATGTGTTTCCGGACGAGATACCGGGAATACCGCCGGATAGAGAAATTGAATTCATAATTGATATATTTCCGGATACTCGTCCGATATCTAAGGTACCGTACATGATGACTCCGGCAGAATTGAAATAACTATAGGTACATCTACAAGAATTACTAGACCGGGGATACATTCGCCCAAGTGTATCTCCATGGGGAGCTCCAGTGCTATTTGTGAAGAAGAAGAATGGGACGATGCGGCTGTACATCGATTACAGAGAACTAAACAAGGCAACCATCCGTAACAAGTATCCCTTACCAAGAATAGATGATCTATTTGATCAGCTTCAAGGGACGACCGTGTTTTCTAAAATTGATATTCGTTTAGGATACCATCAGTTGAAGATCAGAACCGAAGATGTTCCTAAGTCAGCATTCCGTACAAGATACGGACATTATGAGTTTTTGGTCATGCCATTCGGCTTGACCAATGCTCCAGCAGCCTTTATGGATTTAATGAATAGAGTGTTTCGACCGTTCTTAGACAAGTTCATTGTCATGTTCATCGATGACATCTTGATCTACTCAAAAGACAGGGAGACTCATGTCGGACACTTGAGAGAAGTACTTCAAACGCTGCGGGACAACCAGCTTTATGCAAAGCTGAGCAAGTACGAGTTTTGGATGGACAGCGTGTCGTTCCTAGGACATGTTGTTTCAGCAGAAGGTATTGCCGTTGAACCAAAGAAGATTAAGGCAGTCGTGGACTGGAAGCAGCCTGCATCTGTTTGCCATGAAATATAAAAGAACATAACAATTATCGGAGGACCGGACTTTTACTTCACGTTACAAACTCGCTTGTACAAAGAAAGGCTAGGGACGAAAACCTAGGTATAGCAGTCTAAGTATAATTGTTTATTTTAGATTCTGGAGGGTGACGATAGAGGCTCAGGAAGGCGATGGCAGCCCTGCCTTACTCCTTGGACGATCGGTATGCAGCCTTGGCTCCTTGTGAAAAGATGGTTGGCGTTGACGAAGAAATGCTCTTCTTGCTCCTCTGTTGCTCTTCAGGCTTCTCTCTCTCTCTGTGTATTCTTTTCTCTGACTATTGGGGAGTCTCTCTGTATATGCGTATTTTTCTCTCTGAAATTGTATATCTTTTTCTCTTCGATATTGTATATTTTTACAAGGGAATGGCACCTTGCTATTTATAATAGTGGGATGTGATCATTAGGGTTGCCAATGATTAGCTCTTGGAGATGGCGGCGGCCTGTGGATTGGTTAATCTAGGCCATTCATCTTGATTATGATGAATCTGGGCCATTAGGTGTAGATTACACCAAATCCCACGAGCAATTAATGCTAATTGGAATAAATCTTCCTTATACTGATCTTCTGATATCTGCGAAATAAATTAGATTTATTCTTCTGCCACGTGTTCCAGATTTATTAGGATTTGACCCAATCTTTAATGGCAGCAAATCTGAGGAATTTAATCGGCTTAGGACACGTGTCCTAGGAGCTGCTGGGGGATCTGGACCGCATGACTAGTGAACCGCATATGTATGTGAGCCGCATATGAATGTGAGTCGCATATGGTTAAGCCCACGTGTCAGGGCTGCGTGGGCAGTGGCCCTCACTTGAATCATCTAACCACAGAGGAATAATCCTTGTGGGCCGCATAGGTATATATCCGCCTGGGCCGCATAGACATGATCCTCTTGAACCGCATGAGAAGTCCTCGCTCGAGCCGCATGAGGCTTTCATGGTCTGAGCCGCATATGATGGATTCACTCTGAGCCGCATAGGAAGTCCTTTGTTCGAGCCGTATGCGGCTTCTATAGTCTGAGCCGCATAGGATTTATTCTGAGCCGCATGAGAAGCGAGCCGCATACGAATGCCCACGTGGCAAGGCCACGTGACGTTTTTGTGGCTCTCAGGGAATTTGTGTCAGAGATTTCTTTCCTCTTTCCTAGATATTCATCATTATGACAGAGTCATAATTACCTGCTTTTGTGTCAGGGCTGTCAACTTTTCAGAGGGGTCAGCCGTCGTAGCAATTAATGCAGCATGGGTCGGGGGGGAGCACTATCAGGCCACGTGTCCTCTGAGCCGCATGGAATGCCTTGGGCCGCATAGCTCCTTATGCCGCATGACTCTCCGAGCCGCATGGGCTGGAAGACTCTTTAAGCCGCATGGATTCTCCTGTCTCGAGCTGCATGAGGCTAAGGGTCTTTCTGAATCACATGGGACTGCCCCTGTATGAGCCATATGGGGTTCTCCTGTTCTGAGCCGCATAGGCCATCATTCTGATATTTTCCATACTTCTACAGCATCAGCTAGTGAGATACGGAGTTTTCTTGGTTTAGCCGGGTACTATCGTAGATTTGTGAAAGACTTCTTGAGAATCGTATCGCCTTTGACTCGCCTCACTCAGAAGGGAGTCATATTTAAGTGGACTGACGACTGTGAGAGTAGCTTCCAAGAACTCAAGCAGCGGCTCGTCACGACCCCAATTTTAGCACTTCCGGAAGGCCCTGAGGGATTTCAGATCTACAGTGACGCGTCGGGACTTGGTTTGGGATGTGTTCTCATGCAACGTGGGAAGACAATATCTTATGCATCGAGACAGCTCAAACAGCATGAGAAGAATTACCCAACACATGATTTATAACTGGCGGCGATTGTGTTCGCGTTGAAATTATGACGACACTATCTCTATGGTGTGTCCTGCGAGATCTTCACGGATCACAAGAGCCTGAAATACATATTCATGCAAAAGGAATTAAATTTGAGGCAGCGGTGTTGGTTGGAATTGATCAAGGATTATGACTTGACAATCTCTTACACGCCGGGTAAAGGAAACGTGGTAGCTGATGCCTTGAGTCGGAAATTTGTTGGGTCCCTAACAATAGCAAAAGAGGTACTACGAGATCTTGTAGAGATGGGCATCGAGTTCAGATTCTGTTCGCAGAATATGCAGTTGGCTCAGTTACAACTTGAGCCGAGTCTCCAGGGAAGGATTAAGATTGCTCAAAAGGATGACCCGTTCCTGCAGAAGATACGCGAGTTGATTCTAGCAGGAAAGGAGTCAGACTTTACCGTTGAAGATGACACTATTCGTGTCAAGGAAAGATTGTGCGTCCCTAAGGATGAGAATATCAGGAAGGAAATACTGACCGAGGCTCATTTTGCGAAGTATTCCTTGCATCCGGGAAGCACGAAAATGTATAAAGATCTGTGCACCACATTTTGGTGGCATGGTATGAAGAAGGATGTGGCTCTTTTTGGGTCACAATGCATGGATTGTCAGTGTGTGAAGGCCGAACACCAACGGCCAGGCGAAGAATTACAAAATTTGGCTATTCTATTATAGAAGTGGGATAATATCTGTATGGATTTCATAGTCGGTTTGCCAAGAACTCAGAAGGGGAATGATGCGATTTGGGTGATCGTAGATAGATTAACCAAGTCGGCACATTTCATTTCAATTAAAGTTACATGGGGAGTAGAACGGTTGGCTCAGATCTACATAAATGAAAATGTTCGATTGTATGGGGTGCCAGCTTCTTTTGTGTCGGATAGAGACGGGAGATTCTTGTCGCGATTTTGGATAAGTCTGCACTCAGCAATGGGCACAAAGTTGAACTTTGGTACGGCATACCATCCGCAGACTGATGGTCAGACAGAGAGAGTAAATCAGATTCTTGAAGATATGTTGAGATTGTGCGTACTCGATTCGAAGACGAATTGGGACGCACATCTCACATTAGCAGAATTTGACTATAACAACAGTTATCAGACAAGTATCCAAATGGCCCCGTACGAAGCCTTTTTTTTCTGTCTGCGTAAAGAACCCCTTTGACTTGTTTGTAATCGTATGAATGTCACCGATTTCTGAATGAATGGAACATATTTGCTTCACTCTTCTGTTTTATAATCATCATCTTATTGAGACCTTTTTGCGTTGACCTATTGCCCCTAACGTACCCTAGTTTTGGATATGGACAATAAGTTAGAAAGGAACCAACATACTGACTCAGAGGTACCGAGGACATGGTAAGTATGAAGGTTCCTTCGACAGAGCCTTCCTACTCAGAGGTAATGAGGATATGGCAGGAGTGGGCTTAATGAAGAGGGGGTACATAGAACGACTCAGAGGTAGGAGGACGTAGAAGTTCTATGCGAGGGGGCGGTTTGTTTTTGTGGAAGTAAAAACGACTCAGAGGTAACGAGGACATGGCCGTTTTGAAAATTTGTGGATCTGCTACCCTCTTTTTTGTGCACTGGGAGTGCGGGTAGTGGATCATGAGGGAGGATCTCTTCCAAACAAAAAGTTCATAGGTATGATTATAAATGACTTGCTATCTGAAAGAGTGACCGAAATATGAGTTCAGAGGCACCAGCGGGTACATGACTCGATGATTTGAAGGGAAAATGGATATGAGTTCAGCGGTACCAGCAGGTACATGACTTGATAATTTGAAGGGAAAATGGATGTAAGTTCAGCGGTACCAGCAGGTACATGACTTGATAATTTGAAGGAAAAATGGATGTGAGTTCAGCGGTACCAGTAGGGCACATAACTCGACAATCCATGAATGTTGGAATCAAAGTGTAAGTTCAGAGGTACCAGCAGGTACATAACTTGGAAATTTGGGATATCTTTGTGGAAGAAGGGCATGAGTTCAGCGGTACACACGGATACATGACTCAAAAATCTGGAATATTGTGGGTGCGAGCTCAGCGGTACCAGCGGGTACGTGACTCGAAAATCTGGAGAATGGTGAGTGTGAGTTCAGCGGTACCAGCGGGTACGTGACTCAATGATCGGGCAAACTATGAGGGTGAGTTCAATGGTATCAGCGGATACATGACTCAATAATCTGGAAATTTATGGAGCGAGTTCAGTGGTACCAGCGGGTACGTGACTCGAGGATCTGGAGAATATTGTTTAAACATAGTATTTCTTCAGAAACTTGCCGTTGACGGGCAACATGAGCAAGTCTCCATTCTGCTTGGCGAGGCGGTAAGCACCGTTGGAGAACACGGCCTCGATGACAAATGGACCTTCCCATTTTGGCTGGAACTTGTCTGCGGTCTTGTGAGTCATGACCATCGGCCTCCGAACTGCCAGAACAAGATCACCCACTTGGAATGTTCTGATTTTGACCTTCTTGTTGAAGGCTCCTGAGATGCGTGCTTGGTATAGCTCGATCCTTTGCTGAGCTAGGAGGCACTTTTCATCTAAGGCCTCTAATTCTTGCAGTCGACGTCGGTAGTTATCATCCGTTGTCAATTGATGAGTGAGGGCAACGCGGAGTGAGGGTATTTGAGTCTCTAATGGGAGAACTGCCTCACTCCCGTACACTAGGGAGAATGGCGTATTCCCAGTGGCTGTTCGAATTGTGGTGCGATAAGCCGATAAGCATTCGCCGGGTTTCTCGTTCCAGTTGCGCTTGTTGGAGGAGACGAACTTTTTGAGGAGTTTGATGATTGTTTTGTTGAACGCCTCTGCTAACCCGTTTGCCGTCGGGTTGTACGGCGTTGAAGCGATATTCTGAATACGGTGTTCATCGTAAAACCGATAGAATGCGTGGCTTGTAAACTGCGGACCATTATCATGGATGATTCTTCGAGGCAGTCCAAAGCGGTAGATGACGTGATGCTTAAGGAAGCTGATCACGTTTGAAGTCTTGACTTCTGTGAGGGGGACAGCTTCCGCCCATTTGGAGAAGTAATCAGTGATCGCAAGTATGAAGCGATGTCCTCTAGAGGAAGGTGGGGTGATTGGACCAATGATGTCCATTCCCCATGCTTCGAATAGCCAAGATGCCACCGTCAGATGTAGAAATTCGGATGGTTGGTGAATGAAGTCCGCGTGGACTTGGTAGGCCTTGCATTTTCTAGCATATTCTATCGCATCTGCCACCATCGTGGACCAATAGTAGCCCATTCGTCGAAGGCGGTCCTACAATTTTGGACCAGGCTGGTGGGCCCCGCAGACACCGTCATGAGCTTCTCGTACTGCTTCTTTGGCTTCTGCGTTCGACAGACACCGAAGTAATAATCCGTCGTAGGAGCGGCGATACAGCATCTTCGTCTCTGTATCGTAGAAGAATCTGAGAGAACGCCTTCTGATGGAGGTGGCTTCCTTTGGGTTCTCAGGCAGGATGTCGTAGACGACGAAGTCGATGAATGGTTGTCTCCAATCTGGGGCGTCATCGATCGTCTGTGCGAAATAACTTGCCACGAATAGCACATTGTTTTTGGGACAGACCAGTTCATGGCCTATCACTTCCACTGATTGGCGATCATAATTCGGAACTGCTAGGAAAGCGGCAAGACCAGCTAGGGCATCAGCTTCAATATTTTGGAGTCTGGAGACGTGCTCGATAAAGAACCCCTCAAATGATGAGATGATATCGATCGCTATTTGGTGATAAAGGATCATGTCTTCTTGGCAGACTTCGTACGAACCCCGGATCTGATTGACGATTAGTTGGAAATTACCGTATGCTTCAAGGTATTCTACCCCCAGTTCTCTTGTAAGTTGGAGACCAATGACCAGAGCGTTATACTCGGCCACATTGTTAGAGCAGGGTTCTGTGAGGGAATAGGCGCGGTTGATCACCAATCCGGAAGGGGAGACCAGCACTACCCCGACTCCGACGACTATATTGCCTTTAGGTCCGGTCCTGGAAGCACCGTCAAAGAACATTCGCCATATAGCCTCGTGAGAGGTTGTATGTGAGTCGACGACCTCGTCTGGAATCTCTTCGTTTATCCTGGAGGACTCCGAGCCCGGATGGGCTGCTAAGAAGTCTGCCAGGGCTTGACCTTTGACTGCCTTTTGTGGGACGAAGATCATATGATAAGGGGACAACAATATTGCCCATGTAGCGAGGCGAGAGGTGAGTGCCCCTGGTTTAGTCATGAGGACTCTGAGAGGGTTGACCCGTGAGATCACATGTATCGTTTATCCGGTGACATAGTGTCGCATTTTTTGAATGGCGAACACCAAGGCGAGGTATTCCTTCTCTACAGCGGTGTATCGGTGCTCGGGTCCAACCATCATTCGATTGAGGTAGTATATAGCTTCATCGTGGCCTGCATCGTTGTTTTGTGCCAACAGGGCACCGAGGGAGTGTTCCATTGCTCGTACATAGAGCAGAAATGGTTTTCCAGGGACTGGGGCTACTAAGACCGGAGGATTTGACAAATATTCTTTGATGCTGTCGAAAGTACGCTGGCATTCCTCGTCCCATACGAATGAGACTCCTTTCTTCATGAGGTGCGTGAATGGTCGGCATCGCCCGGAGAGGTTGAAAATGAACCTTCTGATGTAAGCTAGCCTTCCTTAAAGGCCTCTGAGTTCGCGGAGATTTCTCGGGGGACCCATCTCCATGATTGCTTTTGTCTTCTCAGGATCTACATGGATACCCTTTGCAGTGATGATGAAGCCTAAGAACTTCCCGCTGGATACGCCCAGAAAGGACTTCGTGGTGTTCATCTTCAAATTGTGCGTTCGTATTAGATCGAATACCGTCCTTAGATCCTGCAGATGGTCTCCCTTGCTACGGCTTTTAACGGCTATATCGTCAACGTAGCACTGCACCGTCTTGCATAAGTGGTCTCTAAAGATGATGCTCATGGCTCTTTGATATGTGGCGCCAACATTCTTTGAGCCGAAAGGCATGACTGTGTAGCAGTACGTGCCGATCGGTGTTCGAAATGATGTACGCTTTTCGTCGTCAGGAGACATTTTGATTTGATTGTACCCCGAGAAGGCATCCATGAATGACATGCGTTCGAAGCTGCAAGTATTGTCGATCATGATGTCTGTGATAGGAAGGGGGAATTCATCTTTAGGGCATGCCTCGTTCAGGTTGCGGAAGTCGATGCAGATTCGAATCTTCCCATTCTTCTTGAGGACGGGTACTATATTGGCGACCCAGTCTGGGTGTTGCTCTTCACGAATGAAGCCGCTGGCTATCAGTTTGTTGACCTCGGATTCGATTGCGTCCATGGTGCCCGGGCGAAAGCGTCGCTGTTGCTGCTTGACTGGCTTTGCATCCGGCCGTATGTTGAGTTTGTGAAGAGCGATGTCAGGATTTAACCCTGGCATGTCTTTATAGCTCCAGGCGAACACATCAATGTACTCTCTGACAAGTTCTAACAGCAACTCCCGTTCTTCGTCAGTTAGGCTTTTACTGATGAAAATCGGTTTTGAAGAAGATTCGCTGCCGAGATCCACTTGTATGACCTCATCTTCAGTAGGAGGTTCTCTCAGTTCGTACCACTTTTCCTATTGTGCGTCCAATTGTTGGGACCATGGCTCTAGCTCAAGGATTTCAGGGATGTCTTCGTCTTCCTCGTAAGCATCGGCGAATGCCATATTGACTGACATGACTTGTCTAAATACATCTCCGATGCTGGTATCTGAGTCGGAAGTTGGTGATCCGGTTGATTGTGACTGCCAGTCGCATTCTTCGTCTGAACTTTCAGGGGGTCGTAGTAGGCATTACATACCCT
The DNA here is from genome assembly GCA_029216955.1 of Iris pallida. Taxonomy (NCBI): domain Eukaryota; kingdom Viridiplantae; phylum Streptophyta; class Magnoliopsida; order Asparagales; family Iridaceae; genus Iris; species Iris pallida. The sequence continues at coordinate 2,493,478 of JANAVB010012000.1, forward strand.
AATCCGCATCGAGTTTTGTTATAGTAGTTTCGTGGTTTGCCCGCCGGGGCTGGCGACTTCAAAGGTAATCGTCGCCCAGTGCCGTAGTTCAATCCTGGCGTGGTCTCTAGATCATACCCCTGTTTCTGCATGAGATATTTGGATTGAGGGCTATAGAGATACAGAGGCAGTCTTCCAGCATCTGACTCGAGGTCGACTTCTTCTATGGTGAGGGGATGCGGGTTGTTCGTCCGGCCAAAGATGATCGGATGATCTCCTCCCTCGAATATTCGGTAAGCATCTTCTACTGGAGTAAGCTGGATCACGGGGTACACATTTGTCACCTGTGTGTGTAGGTGAGCGCCTATACCGTGTTCCATAGCATACATTGTACATAGCTTATTGAGCTCGATGTAGTTCAAAGATAACCCTTTATTGATGAAGTAAGGTATCTTTTCTAGGGGGATTACATCATCAGCGGAGGGGACATCAGTGTGGGCAGCCACATACTTGGCTAGCTCCGGTTCCTCTTCGGCTACCCCCTGTGTGAATGAAAATTGAGAGGATAACCTGGGAAGCTTGATTGTCAGTGGTTCGGTTGATGGAGCAGAGCGTGGAGTTGTTGACAGACTAGCGACCCCCAGTTTGACATTTGATATGGGGCGATGAGTGGCTGGTTCGCTAGAAGTGTCAGACCTTGCATCGGGGTGACGACCCTTCCTGGGAAGGCGTATCGTCATGGGCCTATCCGAGGGGTTGAGCTTCCCTGCTTGTGGTTGGCTGACTCTTGGTAGCCTGATTATCAGTGGCTCAGTTGTTGGTCTCGGCACTTGGCCGGACCTTGGCAGCCGGATTATCATTTGCTCCTCCTGCGCCGAGAGGCTGATCGCATCCTTCCGCAGAGTGGCAGTAAGGGGTGCAGACTTGCCCGGTTTACGAGCTTGGAGGTGGATCGTCAGGGGTCCTTCTGATCCCGTGGCTGTTTCGGTATGAGTTTGTGCGTCTCCTTCATCAAGGTGTCTCTTCGACTTTTTGTATAAGCAGGAGTCCGAGTAGTAGGATTCGACCCCCTTGAAGGGATCGATATCAGCAAATTCTGCCTTCACGAAGCCATGTTTGTCGATGTATTTGAAGCACTGGTGTAGCGTGGAAGGCACGATCATATAATCGTGTATCCATGGACGCCCCAAGAGGATGTTGTAAGAAGTGTCTGCATCTATGACGTAGCAGGTGACTTCGGATTGGAGGTCGCCAATTTGACACTTCAGACGAATCTTCCCAATAGGGTAGCTCCTGTCCGAATTGAAACCGCTGATGGCAGTGCTTGTAGGTGTCAGGCGATGCATTGGGATGCGGAGATGATGTAGCAGACCCTTCGGGATGGTGCTTATGGAAGAGCCAGGGTCAATGTGCATCCGATCCACCTTCACGTCGCCGATGTATCCCGTATAGTATAGCGGGCGATCATGTAGGTTGGTTTTGATGAGCATGTCCTGCGGAGTGAAGACGATGTTGGGCATTGCTCCCGTGCAGGCACTGTCTTGGAGATCCACAGGTGAGTCCTCCCCGGTGAGGTTGGATTGAGCCAGATAAGCATCGGCATTTTGGAGTGCTTCGCTCAATGCAATACGAACGTCCTTGGAGAGCCTTAGGAGTTCGTATAGTGACAATTTGGTCGGAGTGTTAGTCAATTGTGCTAAGATGTCAAAGTTATAGGGCCTCTCTAGCCCTTGGGCTGCGTCCTTTCGGAGGGATTTGTCGAAGCGAGTCTCCTTCGGCCTAGGCTTGTCGGTCGTCGAAGGCTGAGCCGGTCCCAGAGCATCAGTTGTAGTAGGTTGATGATTTTTAGCTGGGCTGTCAACCACAGGTTAGGATTGCGCTTTGGACCGCGTGACGACGGCTGTAGCTTCCTCGTTGTCTGCAGAGATTGTATGGCAGGTCCTGATTCTTCCACTCTTCTTTCTGTTGGTGGGAGATGGTGTGGGTCGAGTTACTTCTGACACCAAGTCTGGATGGACCCACATGATCTCCCCTCGTGAGATGGTGAGAGGTTTCAGACCAGCAGCCTGATCTCGGGGAGATGGAAGATTGGTAATTTCTATTGTTGCCAGAGGGACGGGGATCACCCCGTCTTGAGTCTCCGTCAGAGGGAAGTTGCCGAATTGTATGGACACCATATTGGCTGCTACGGTTACCTCTTCGAAGTCGATGGCCAGAGCGTTCGAATCTATGAGGCTTTAGATGTACCGTTTTAGTTGGTAGCAGTCGTGTGTAGCATGGTGTACATAACAGTGGTAATGGCAGAACTTTGGGTTCTCCAAATCAGCCGGCCGAGGCTCCCGTCTTGGTGGAGGAAGGTGAATTCTATCTCCTTGTATGAGCATGTCCAAGATAGGCTTGACGTGGCCGTCTTCGAAAGACTAAGTGATTTGAGGCCATTGTTTGTCTGCTGGTTGTGACTCGGGCTTCTGGGCCGTGTCGGCCACCATAGCCTGCTTTCCCTTGCTGTTCCGGTTGTTGGAGGGGTTACCCCCATTATCGTCGTTGGGACGCTTGCCTTTGTTTTCTCCTTCAGAGATGTGCAATCCCAGTTGGCGAGCCTTCTTCAGTCGTTCTTCGGCACTTGTGGCGCTGATGATGAACGTCTTCCAATCTTTGAATTGACTTTCTCCCATCCAGAGACTGATCGTTGGAAGCAGTCTCTTTTGGCAAATTTTAATCAAAGAGGAATCTGGATTTCCGGAAGGCAGCTTCATGGCGGTCTGGCGGAACCGCTCGATGTAGTTCCTTGTCAACTCCTTCTCCCCTTGGACGACGTCCATGAGAGTGAACATAGTGACGTCCTGTCCTACTTCATAGAATCGTTCCAAGAACAGGCGCTTGAAGCCGGCGAAGGAGTGGATGCAGTTGTCCGGTAGAATACGGTACCAATCGAAGGCGACTCCTTCCAATGCCTCGATGAATAACCGTATGAGGTTCGCATCATCATGGGGCAGATGGTCGGTGGTGACCTCGAAGTAAGTGATGTACCGACTTGCTGAGGTTTTGCCATCATACGGGTTGATATTGAACGGCTTATATCTTGGTGGGAATGGAACATCCCTCCATTCAGCAGGATATGGTTGCCGTATTCTGAGATCTTGAGCGTTTTCTCAGGCATAGAACATGGCTCGGAGCTCCTGGACCTCCCTCCTTACTTCTTGGGTCTCATCTGTCACGGTAGGGGCTGTTATTTCGGGAGGATTATTGCCCGGGTTTGGTGCCGCTGAGTTCGAATCCACATTGATCGCAGGGCCCGTGCTTGTTTGACCGGGCGTTCCTCCTTGTAGAGTTGGCAGGGCTGCTTTAATTTCGTCTACAGACTTGACTAGAGCAAGTAGTATGGCTTCGAGATTGTCGATGCGCTGGCGATCATTGGAACCACCTTGATTGCTGTCCGTCATAAAAACCGTCCTTACATGAGGAGTGATGGAAGGAACGGTGGAGGATGCGCCCTCCGAGTCATACCCATGCACCGAAAAGTCATCGGGATAGGTGGGAATGTTCTCTTCGGGCTCGGACTCGGAGGGAACGGTATCCCCAGCTTCAGAGCTTGCTTCGTCTTGAGAGTTACGGATGTCCTCGGGGACATCAGCGTCTGTTGTACCTGATGGAAGAGTTGTTTATCCGGGCTCGGCTCCTTGAAACATCGGATTGTTACGGATGTTCGGAGGAGTGCCACCCCCAGTTCCAACAACCCCCAGCGATGTGGATGATGAATTTCCTATCGTGGTAGATTTCGTCTTTGAACGGGTGTGTTGGAATACACCGGTAGAGGACAACCGTTTAGAAGACAGTTTCTTAGCTGTAGTGGTTGATATCTTGGGACTGGAGATGCTTGTCTTTTTCCCTCTCCCTTCGGCGGAGACCTTCTGAGCGGAATTGTAGGAGACAACAGGAGGTGCCTCATCTTCTGAGTTCGGGTGCTGTAGCCTGTGGAAGACGGACGGTCGATCTTCCGTCACTGCCGCGTTGTTGCAGCAGCAATTGACGATGATTTGGGTACAGCGATGTCCAAGCGAGGATTTTTTGCACGCCGATGCTCCTTCTCTTTCCTTGCGTTTGTGGAGGATCACCTCCCGTAGGTCAGAGGAACCACTCTGTCTGTTTTCCGTCGGGGGCTGGACTCGAGCGGTTGTATACAACTTCCCATCCGAGGCCCGTGTGATAGTCAACGGGACGCCCCGATAGTCAGAGGTTGGGACAGCTGACTGGGCTTGATGAGCCCGCGCTGCCCTAGACTTCCTCCTTTTAGCACTTGTGGGTGCGTAATAGGAGGAGTCCAAGTTGGGTACCACAGAGTCTGGCTTATCATCCAGAGAATCATCAGGGTCGGGACCGCATGAGAGACGGTCGAAGACTGATCGAGAGAAGCGTGAAACGGACGCTATGCGGCTAGAGTTGGGTATCGTACAGGCTGTCTGCATGCGGTTGTCTTCTGCCGTTGGAGGAATTGTTTTTGTGCGGCTAGGAGTCACGACCGTACAGGCTGGCCACATGCGGTTGGCAATTGTGGCCGCATGGGTTTTCTGCAAGCGATTGACTCCCACAGCCGCATGAGTTTCATTCGTGTGATTGGCAACTGTAGCCGCATAAACTATGCGGCTGACAGGTATGGCCGCATGAGTTTTCTTCATGCGGCTGGAAGATGTAGCCGCATGAGCCTTCTTCCTGTGGCCGAAGGATGTAGCCGCATGAGCTTTCTCCCTGCGGCTGCTAACCTTATGCGGCTCAGATCTTATAGAGTTCCTCTTTGCCCCTGCAAGTCCAGCATCATAGTGTTTTCTTCGGCCGGACTTGAGGACAGTAGAGTTGTCTACGATCTGAAGTGGGGCCGCAGGAGAATCTTGCTCGCCGACTTGAACAACAGAGGGTGTCTCTGCAAGAGCTTCAGCAGGAACGAAGGATCGAGGTCTCCACTCCTTACGGGCCTTCTTTATGCGGGCTCGCTTCTGGACCGGGCCAGTGCTTTTGTCGGAGAGCATCTCTTCGAACGCCTGTTGGTCGAACCGGGCGACCATCTTTTGTTGAGTGGAGCCAAGCTTGGCTGCATCCGATTGCGTCACCAACTCCTCAGCCGTGGAGAAGTTAGTCCCCAGCAGAGTCGCCATCGTGTTTGCCATGAAATATAAAAGAACAGAATAATTATCGGAGGACCGGACTTTTACTTCACGTTACAAACTCGCTTGTACAAAGAAAGCCTAGGGACGAAAGCCTAGGTACAGCAGTCTAAGTACAATTGTTTATTTTAGATTCTGGGGGGTGACGATAGAGGCTCGGGAAGGCGACGGCAGCCCTGCCTTACTCCTTGGACGATCGGTATGCAGCCTTGGCTCATTGTGAAAAGATGGTTGGCGTTGACGAAGAAATGCTCTTCTTGCTCCTCTGTTGCTCTTCAGGCTTCTCTCTCTCTGTGTGTATTCTTTTCTCTGACTATTGGGGAGTCTCTCTGTATATGCGTATTTTTCTCTCTGAAATTGTATATCTTTTTCTCTTCGATATTGTATATTTTTACAAGGGAATGGCACCTTGCTATTTATAATAGTGGGATGTGATCATTAGGGTTGCCAATGATTAGCTCTTGGAGATGGCGGCGGCCTGTGGATTGGTTAATCTGGTCCATTCATCTTGATCATGATGAATCTGGGCCATTAGGTGTAGATTACACCAAATCCTACGAGCAATTAATGCTGATTGGAATAAATCTTTCTTATACTGATCTTCTAATATCTGCGAAATAAATTAGATTTATTCTTCTGCCACGTGTCCCAGATTTATTGGGATTTGACCCAATCTTTAATGGCAGCAAATCTGAGGAATTTAATCGGCTTAGGACACGTGTCCTAGGAGCTGCTGGGGGGATCTGGACCGCATGACTAGTGAACCGCATATGTATGTGAGCCGCATATGAATGTGAGCCGCATATGGTTAAGCCCACGTGTCAGGGCTGCGTGGGCAGTGGCCCGCACTTGAATCCTCTAACCACAGAGGAATAATCCTTGTGGACCGCATAGGTATATATCCGCCTGGGCCGCATAGACATGATCCTCTTGAACCGCATGAGAAGTCCTCGCTCGAGCCGCATGAGGCTTTCATGGTCTGAGCCGCATAGGATGGATTCACTCTGAGCCTCATAGGAAGTCCTTTGTTCGAGCCGTATGCGGCTTCTATAGTCTGAGCCGCATAGGATTTATTCTGAGCCGCATGAGAAGCGAGCCGCATATGAATGCCCACGTGGCAAGGCCACATGGCGTTTTTGTGGCTCTCAGGGAATTTGTGTCAGAGATTTCTTTCCTTTTCCCTAGAGATTCATCATTATAACAGAGTCATAATTACCTGCTTTTGTGTCAGGGCTGTCAACTTTTCAGAGGGGTCAGCCGTCGTAGCAATTAATGCAGCATGGGTCGGGGGGGAGCACTATCAGGCCACGTGTCCTCTGAGCCGCATGGAATGCCTTGGGTCGCATAGCTCCTTACGCCGCATGACTCTCCGAGCCGCATGGGCTGGAAGACTCTTTAAGCCGCATGGATTCTCCTGTCTCGAGCCGCATGAGGCTAAGGGTCTTTCAGAATCACATGGGACTGCCCCTGTATGAGCCACATGGGGTTCTCCTGTTCCGAGCCGCATAGGCCATCATTCTGATATTTTCCATGCTTCTACAGCATCAGCTAGTAAGATACGGAGTTTCCTTGGTTTAGCCGGGTACTACCGTAGATTTGTGAAAGACTTCTCGAGAATCGCATCGCCTTTGACTCGCCTCACTCAGAAGGGAGTCATATTTAAGTGGATTGACGACTGTGAGAGTAGCTTCCAAGAACTCAAGCAGCTGCTCGTCACGGCCCCAATTTTAGCACTTCCGGAAGGCTCTGAGGGATTTCAGATCTACAGTGACGCGTCGGGACTTGGTTTGGGATGTGTTCTCATGCAACGTGGGAAGACAATATCTTATGCATCGAGACAGCTCAAACAGCATGAGAAGAATTACCCAACACATGATTTGGAACTGGCGGCGATTGTGTTCGCATTGAAATTATGGCGACACTATCTCTATGGTGTGTCCTGCGAGATCTTCACGGATCACAAGAGCCTGAAATACATATTCACGCAAAAGGAATTGAATTTGAGGCAGCCGCGTTGGTTGGAATTGATCAAGGATTTTGACTTGACAATCTTTTACACGCCGGGTAAAGGAAACGTGGTAGCTGATGCCTTGAGTCAAAAATTTGTTGGGTCCCTAACAATAGCAAAAGATGTACTACGAGATCTTGTAGAGATGGCATCAAGTTCAGATTCTGTCCGCAGAATATGCAGTTGGCTCAGTTACAACTTGAGCCGAGTCTCCAGGGAAGGATTAAGATTGCTCAAAAGGATGACCCGTTCCTGCAGAAGATACGCGAGTTGATTCTAGCAGGAAAGGAGTCAGACTTTACCGTTGAAGATGACACTATTCGTGTCAAGGAAAGATTGTGCGTCCCTAAGGATGAGAATATCAGGAAGGAAATACTGACCGAGGCTCATTTCGCGAAGTATTCCTTGCATCCGGGAAGCACGAAAATGTATAAAGATCTGCGTACCACATTTTGGTGGCATGGTATGAAGAAGGATGTGGCTCTTTTTGGGTCACGATGCATGGATTGTCAGTGTGTGAAGGCCGAACACCAACGGCCAGGCGGAGAATTACAAAATTTGGCTATTCTACTATGGAAGTGGGATAATATCTGTATAGATTTCATAGTCGGTTTGCCAAGAACTCAGAAGGGGAATGATGCGATTTGGGTGATCGTAGATAGATTAACCAAGTCGGCACATTTCAAGTTGCTAATGCCACAAGTCAATACCACTAAGAAGTTAGAGATTGAACAATGGAATGAATGCTAGTCCATAGAACATTGAAATGAATGCTAGTCCATAGAACATTGAAATGAATGCTAGTCCATGGAACATTGAAATGAATGCTAGTCCCTTGAACATTGAAAGAATTGATTACACTGTGAACAACATTGAGATTATGCTTGTCGCTTGAACATTGAATTGAGATAATTGATGCCTATGATGATGAGATATGAAATGTTGGGAATAAACATGTTGCTTAGTACTTAATATTCTATGCACACAATGTTTATCGAGTCGGACACACATTCGCATGACCATAGACGTACTTGTATACAAGGATTTCCTCGAACGGTACCTGCGGCGGTGGGATCGAGTCGGCATAGGAGAAATTAGTGCTTTGGTAGCACGGTATCGGTACCTTCATTCGGGCTCGCAACCTGGTGAATGGTCAACCGTATACCAATACGAAGTCCTATATGGCACGTCGACATGGTGCACAACCACCAGTGGTCATGTTATAAGGATGTATGCTAATCAATGTCTTATACAGGGGCGGTAAGTATATTATTATTATCCTGTATCTTATGCAGGTAAGCTGGATTCGGCCAATGGTAAAGTAAACATGGTTTATTCCATGTTACATTATTGTGATTTACTCTGAAAGTTGCCTGTCCCTAATGAGTTCATATCTTTAAAATGCTTGTCATTAATAAAATGTTGGTTTAGCTGAGTGGGCCAATGGGGCTCACCAGCGTATTGTTATAATGTGCTGACCCCTCCTCCACAGGTACTGGAGAAGGCTCAGGCGTACGTCCGAATTAAAGCTTTCTGAACTACTGTTTCCTTTCAAGTTGTTTTCCCTAAAGACGCACAAAGTATTACGGAGTTTTCAAAGATAGCTGCTTATATTTCAAAGTACTAAAGGGGCATGATGTATGGAATGGGAAATTATTTCATGGCAGCCTATCAGTTGTACTTCTTTTCATGAATCAATGTAGCCGAAATGGCATTTCAAGTCGAGAAAAGTTGTATTCTGACTACAATTATGAATAAAATGAGTATTTCTTCTTCCTATATTGTGTCTCAATGTTCCGTAACTGTGGCTTATTTTTAATTTTTTTTAAAATGATATAAATGTGCATGTTCTAGCCTTGTACAAGTGCAACTCCAGACTTGTACGGCATCACGCCTTAGCGAGGACGATCGATTCGGCGTGAATCGAAGCAAAGCGAGCGATTCTCCGAATCGGAGCGTGACAGAATTGAACCCAAGAGATCAATATGGCACAAGATAAGATATTATCAAAGGAGGACAATTGAATTCAAATGCAAGAAGAGTTGTCATGATAATCAAAAGATCAGAATTTTCCTAAAATGTGATTGAGTAACTCCTATCATATCCTAGATCCTACGTCCTAGTCGCAGGCTCGTAATTAGTACTCTAAGTCGAGCACCATTACGAGATCGCACTAATTGAGCCACTGACCTGCATGGGCCACCGCAAAAATGTGTCACGACCCGCACCCTGATGAGGGGCACGAGCACGTGATTACGTCCAGCCTACGCCACAGTATCGGTGGTAGAACGCTGTATATAAGGTCTGTAAATACTACTACTAAATAATATAAAGGTGCCTGTATATTATATACACTCCGAATGGAGGTGACATAGCAATACAGTCTCAATCACGAAGTAAAACTAAGGTAGATAGCATGGAAAGGAAATATGATAGATGAAAGCAGGAAATAAGTTCGATATCCACACAAGTCCAGAGCTATACACAACACCACATAGTCACAGAAATATAGTATAAAAATCTACAGTCTGAAAAGTACTAGCTGGCTCGCAGACCAGGCAGACCTAACTAAGCTACACTACTCTGGGTGAGCAAAGTCTAGTGGCTCTACTAATAAGCCACGGTCTAGGTCTACTCTATCTGACTCGACCCCATAATAGGTCGGGCAATCTGCCTGAGAATCATCTGTAATATATCAACGGTATCCTGTCAGGAAAATGAGCAAGTACAAACACCAACAACAGTTCCATATGAATTGACAAATTTTATAAGAGACAGTATAATGAAATACAATACAAAATCAACATAAAATATATATCAAGATGTGAGTACTGAAAAGGACGACAATATGTATATATATAGGGCGACTTGGGGACTATTCGGAAGCCGAGTTACAACCCTTAAACCAAACAAGGACCGGGGCTGTAACCCTTCTCCCGAACAAAACTTAGCCTCCTATGATAAATAAATATAAAAGGTGCCTTGAATTATTAGTGCGTTATGTGATCGGCTTGGGAAAAACATGTTCAGGCTTTCCATCCGACCGGCTACGAACAAGTAACAAGTGTGAAGTAACACGTATGAAGAATAAGGCTGGTCACCATGGAAAGTTATGAACAAGTAGCTATGGACAAGTGACGAGTACAAGTATGAAGAACAAGTAGGGATTTTGATCACACAACCACTAATAACTCTCCATCCCCGAATAGTATAATGGATCCGGACATAATACGTCATGACACGGGATTCAAAAGCAGGTGATCAGCCCTCTCCCATGTCCATGTTTATACAAGTACAAGTAACAAATCTAGTCATATACCAATATACCAAGTAATCCGGGAACAATATCTCATGACATGATCCGACATATACTAGTCCGTGAACTATCGTGTCTGAAAATCAAGTAAGACACTACAACTGAATCGGATATAGCAGATATCAAGACAATAAAAACTATCAGTGAATGTACTTGCCTGTGGTCCTGAGCTGATAAAGTGAACAGACGCTCAGAGTAATCACAGACCTAAAGAGGAGATATTATATGTCAAAACATGGTTTAATAATGAAAGGAAAGCAAATCTAGTTATGATATGCAAGTCTAAGTCAAAACTAGGTCAAACTAAGTCACACCAAGCTAAACTAGGTCATACTGAGCCAAACTGGGTCACACTAGGATAACCAAGGTCAAACAAGGTCACAGGAAGTCAATCCAAGTCAAACTAGGTTAATCTGGGTCAAGGGTTGACTTACAGTTGACTTTTGGTGAAAAAGTCAGAGTACTCTGGTCAACTCTGGTCAACACTGAGTCAACCCTGGGTCAACCCTAGGTCAAACTAGTCAAATGTTGACTAACATCTGATTTTCAGTCAACTGGTCAACTCTGGTTTGGTTTCGATCAATTCTAAGTCAAGTGTTGACTTGAAGTTGACTTTTGGTCAAAAAGTCAACTCTTGGTCAACGGGGGTCAAGACTAGCCTAAACTACCCTCATCTAGTCATTACCTACCAAGAAAACCTATTTCTAAGTCCATCTTAGAAGCCAAACTTAATATCTTAACAATACCCTATTACCTACATTTACCCTTCACAAGGTAAATATCAATACCTTGCCCATTACAAAGGAAACCCCTCTAGATCTCAGGATACTAGCCTAGGCTTCCTAGGGTAGCTAGATACTATCCTATCTAAGGTTTACCTACCAAGAAATCTAGGGTTCTTGGACATCTAATCCATCTTATCTTCCATGTTGGTCATCACAACATTACCTTAGGGTATCGTCATGATACGCTATGGTATCGTGAGATACCACACCCTACTCTCTACCAACCTTTCTAGTTCACTCTCCCACACTCTCCTAGTGTCTAGGATAGCCCTCTCTACTAGTCCACTAGGATATCAACCTAGTTAGGACACTAACTTAACCAACTCACTACTAACACTAACACAAACATCAAGCTAACACCAACACTCACCAACTAACTCACATATGGCACCACACTTAGATTCTCTCCTAGGCTCATCTATAGGCTCTCCTATAGGTTCACATATAGGCTCCCCTATAGGTTCACATATAGACTCTCCTATAGGTTCACACATACACAAATAGACATATAATGGACTGATTTTTAGGGACTGTTTTGGGACAGCTATAGGCTGAAATGGGGACAGTTTTAGGACTGATTTTAGGGGCTAATGGCTGTCCATTTTTGGACTGAACAAGGGCTGGAAAATGGGACTGGTTTGGGGCTGCTATGGGGCTATTTGGGACAGCTATATGGCTGCTACAAGGGGCTGTTTTATGCTGATTTAAGGGACTGTTTAAGGCTGGTTTGGGGCTGCTTAATGGTGGTACTAAGGGCTAGTTTTAGGCTGGTTTGGGACTGCTATATGCTGGTTTGGGACAGCCCATGGTAGCTTCCCAATGTGGACTGATCCCTTCCCCATTCTCTCAATCTCTCACTCTCTCTAACTATCTAACTCTCCTCTCCAACTCTCTAATAACCCTCTCTATCACTCTCAGTTTCTCTCTATTAAACACATATACACATACTAAACTAATCTCTATTCCACCACCACTCTCACATACATATATACATATCCACACACACACACACACACACATATATATACACAAACACTCCAAAACATCCCGAAACCTATCCGAATATCCCAATCCTCACAATTCTACCCTCTAGGGCCTAGACATGTACCCCACACAAGCAATCTAACACGCGCACGTAAGCGAAAACGAGAAACGAGGCCCGAATAGCCAAATGGCCATTCTGGCGACTCCGGAGTGTCCGATTCGCGATACCGCGCGATACGGACACCAAACCTATCTGAAATTGACCCAAACTCTACCCACGAGTTCTAAATAATGATTAGAACCTATTCTAAGTGCTAACTTGCCGATTCTAGTGTCGGTGCAAAAAGTCACCCGTGTGTTGGAACCCGAAAGCCCCGAAAAAGCCTATTTTTATTATTTCTCGCGAAACGACCCCACGTATCCAAATATGGACACGTACCTAGCCTCATATCACCCAAACTAACCTAATTAGGTCTAAATAGGCTAGGGGCAACACCCAAACATATCAATTTAGGGTTTTCCCCAAAATTGGCACTAAACCTAGCCCGAAAGTCCTAAATTGAGTCCAATGGGTTCCAAACCACTTCTAACGGGTTATCCTACACCTCGGACATCCTCTGATATGCAAATAACAATAATTAGGAGCAATTACAAGAGTTAGAGTTAGGGTTTACCTCTTGGGAGTTGGAATCCCAAGAAAAGCCCCAAAATTGGTTCTTTTTGGGTCAAAGCCAAATCTAAGCTTCCAACCCCTCCATGCTAGGTTCTACCAAGATAAAAACAACAAATAAGAGATAAACAATGGTTAGCACAAAGATTAGAGAGAGATCTAGAGTATGGAAGAGAATTAGAAGAGATTTGACTTACTTTGGAGCTTAAAATCCAAAGGAAAAAGAAGGAGTTTTTTTTTGTAGAATAAGAGAAATGAAGAGAAAGAGAGTTTTCTTGCAATGAGAAGAAGAGAGGGGGTGCTAGCTGCTGCCGACCATATTTTAGAGGGTTGGGGGTATTTGGCAAGTTACCAAAATGCCCTCCAAGTCAAAGAAATAAGTGGTTTTGAGTTGGGGTCAAAATGGTAACTTGAAAACTCCTAATTTCGAGTTCTAAATCTAATTCTAATCCCTAATCCCACTGAAATCAAATGTGATTAGTCAAATATAAATATTTGGGTTTGGTCATGACAAGTTTGTCGGGTCTAGTTGGGTCCAAAACTGATCCAGGTCGCTAGCACAAGTCGAAATGAGACAAAACTCAAACCCGATGAAATAAAACCCCAAAACACAATATTAGTAAATAAATATTCACAAAAATGTTAGAATATTGAAAATGACAAATTTGCCCTCAATTTTGAAAATTGAAGGTGACAAATCTATCCACCTTAAAAAATTTCGTCCTCGAAATTAAAACAAAGCAATCACAGAAAATTATGCAATTCGATAATCAGATGCGTCTGTCCAAAATCATGATACTCAGAATCTCCGTCATGCTAGTGAGCAAGGCTACGATAATCATAGAGTCCTTGACTATGGTACATACCTCTAGAATCATGGTATTTAAAATTTTTGTATTGCCGTATGCTTGGCAGCGAAAACCTTAAATTCCCACACCCGAGAAATACGTCCATATTCCGACTACGTGTCCTCATGATGCCTGCTAGCATGACCCTAGAGGATTCTAAAATCTCAAAATTAAGATGACCTAGCCCATACGACTTATCTCAGAAGAAAAATCATATCACAAGAACAAATTTTATCAAACGATCAAGGAACAGATGGAATCGAATTTCAAGACAGTTTATAAGAAGGCAAATACGGAAAGGAGATCGAAAGATTGGAACCTGCTATCTGCTCTGCTACTGCCTGAGTGGGCTCAACTGCCATGGCGAAAGCACGCCCCTGCTGGCCTCCTCTAGCCTGCTGCATTCTGTCCTGGCCTGCCTGTCTGGCTGCACGGGCAGCACAGTTCTTCATCTGGTGACCTGGAGCTCCACAGAATAAATAAACTCCCAGCCTCATCCTGCAAACCTCCTGGGTGTGCCCCATCTTCTTACAGAAGGCACACTGGATGGCCTGTCTCTAGCCTTGTCCCTGGTGTTGCTGAGCACGTACTGGTGCCTGCTGAAACTGTAACTGAGGCTGCTGCTGAAACTGCCTTTGCTGGAAATGAGGGTGCTTCGCCGGCCCCGCACTCGAGCTCGCTCCAAAAACGTCGCTGCCCCTCTTCGGCTTGAGGCCGAAGTCCTCCTCTGTAATCTGCACCTCTATCAGGATCTGCTTGAAGGTTGCGTCACGTCGCCCAGAGGAACGAGTGCGTACTGTATGGATAAGACCCCTCCGGAACTTGCGGGCCTTATACCCCTCATCCTGGATCAGACCCGGTGCAAACCTACTAAGGCGGAAGAACTCCGCTGCATACTCGTCCACCGACGAGTTCCCTGCTCCAATGCGACGAACTGGGCCTCCAGAGCTGTCAAGGCCACATCTGGGTAGAACTTCTCCTTAAAGAGCTTCCTGAATCTCTCCCAAGTTAAACCCCTCACCGAAGCACGAGGATCCGTGCGAAACCAAGTCAGCGCTATATCGAAAAACTGGCTTGCTGCAGACGTCTCCCAAAGTCCTCTCGAGACCTCTGCCAACTCCAGGCTCCGCTGGACATCCTTCAACCAGTCATCCGCGTACAGGATACCCTCGGTACCCTTGAACTCCCTCGGTTTCATCTTCTTGAAGTCTAGGTGTGTGCCAGGCCTCCTCTGGCCCTGCTGCTGAACTGTGGCACCCTGAACTATACCCGGTACAACCCTCGCTACTGCTGCCATCGCCAGCTAGTGTGAGTTCTCCATGCTCTGTCGCAACACCTCTGTCTGGCGGTAGGACGCATCGGCCTGATGCTGCTGTGCCTCGGCCTGTGCTCTCTGGGTCTGCAACATCTGCTGCAGAAGGGCCATCATCTGTTGAGTATCAGTCGGTAGCGGAGGCTGCGGAGGAAGAGTATCAGGAATGACTATGGACCCCAACTAGATGTCATCAACTAGATGTCATCAACCCACATTCAAAAATCCATTCTTGTTGAAAACAAATCCCTTCACCTAGATGTCATCAACTAATATGAACCCAACTAACAGTGAACTAACAAATGTAAATGGATTTAACATGGCAAATAAACTTTCAAAATCAGTTTTAGAAGGAATAAAAGTTCAGAAATCTTAGTTTTCAAGACTGTGTATCAGTCCACTCATTGAACCGCCCTAACCCACATTCGAAAATCTATTCTTGTTGAAAACAACCTAATCTAACATGAAAATCCAATCTAGCTGTAAGTAATTAACAGGGAAATATCAGTTGTAACAGGGAATTAAAAATCAGACATGAGAGCAGTACATATTGTGTTCAATGACAGTTTATACATATCGAAATCCCATTACTTGATCACAAAACCTAATCTATCATGCCAATCCAACCCAGCAGTAGTTAGTACATATGTACATGAATTTAATATGACAAATAAACATCAAGAAATCAGTTTAAAATGTAATTAAAGTTCAGAAATTCAAAATAGTAAACTACGTATCAGTTATTTAGGGAAATCCAAAATCGAACACTAAAACATGTTAATTCACAAATTAATTGGTTGGTAATTCATTATACACATGTGTACATGTCTACCACTTCATACTTGTCCAACCAAGTGGACACGAGCGTGTCCAAATCATAGAAACACTCACAGACACACACACATGCACTGGACTGCGTGCAGCGTCTTGCACGCATGCACGCGTGTCCCGTGTGCGACACAGGCCACGTGGTGACACGTGGCCTTACATACACGTGCGCCAGGGGTAGGGCTACCCCTAGGACAGCCTACACCGTGTCCTAGACACGTGTCGTGTCCGTTCTAATTGCGTATCAACGGCATGCCGCGCGGCCAGTGCGGGGAGGATTTCTCCTCGCACACGCCACCTCACAATCCCAACTTTTGGGAGGATGATGTCAGTCATCCAAGGAGTTTCCATGTCAAATTTCGTGTCTCGAAGTGTCCTGTGCAAGGAGTTCTAGGGCCCGATAGGCAGGGCCCTGAACCGGATCTTGTACGGCATGTCCAACCCGAAAATCCGACACCAAATGACACGAAAATACAAATCACCCTTCACAAAAATTAACATACACACCTAGATCTAGGGATTCATGAAATTAGATTTTCAAAATACAAAAATAAATCCCTAAGGGGCATTTCATCGAACACCTAGCCTACACTAGTGATACGTGTCCGATACGGACACGAAACCTAATACAAATAACACGAAACTTCTACTGTAGCTAGGGGACACCTATACCTAAGCTATCATGCACTAAAATCAGGAATAAAACATAATTTGAGGGTTTTACCTATGAGTGTCAATACTCCAAGAAAGCCCCAAATGGAAGGATTCCAAATAGCAACTCCCAAGCTCCAAATGACACAAAAACTGAGATGAACCTCCAGAAATAGTAAACACACATAAATTAGATCCTAATGCAAAAGTCTAGGATTAAAAAGGAGTTAAAATGAATTTATTAAGATTTTTGGAAGTGGAGAAAATACCTTTCCTTCAAAATCTAGGTCAAGAACAAAAGAGGCAAGAACACATTAAGAGAATACTTATAGGCAAGGAGAAACCCTAATTGTGGCTGCCATGGGTGTGTTTGAGTGGATTTTGGGCTTTTTTCTTGGGCCTATGGCTTAATTGCAAGTCATGAAATTAGTAAATCACAAGTCATTAAGTCATAAGTCATGAACTATTTCACTTAAACTTAACCTTCCTACTTTAAAACTAATTTCTAATGACTAAAAGTAGGTTAACTTAAGTTAGACTAGGGTGACCATAGCTAGGGTTAGCTTCTAGGCTAGTCTACAAGGTCTTAACTAGTCGAAGTCAAATTCAACAACCATCAATCCAATAATTAATCAAATTATTCTAATAAGTCAAAATGACCAAATTACCCCTAGGCTAAAAATGATAAATAGTTATTCCAAATCACAGGGTTAGGCTCCAGGTCAGACAGTCTCCACAGTTTCACTAGCTGCACATCAAAATCACAAGTCATGATTTTTAAATAGTTTTAAATGATTAAAAATCATCAAAAATTATATTATTATTTAAATATCATAATTAAATAATTAAAAACATAAAATTTCAAAATTATCCTCATTTAGAAAACTCTGGCCGAACTCTGGCCGAACTCGGGCCGAGTTCTCCTGGGGTTCTGCCAGTTCATTTTTGGAGAAAATAAATTTTGGCTTTTTGAAAAATCCTTCAGAAGCTTTTTATAAAAAGAATGTTTTTCAAAAACGTAGGTCATTTGTAAAAGAATAGGATGGTTTTGAAAAACGTTTTCGGATAGCCTATTTGCCAGTACGACTCGGTGTACAATATATTCCTAGACTCAATAAAATAAAAAATTACATTACTTAACAGGAAGTACATTCTGAATGGCAAACGGCTTCAGTCTTGAACATTGTTGATATCCATTGTTGAGCAGTGTCCAAAAGTCGTAGGTAAACATCTGAGGTGACTTGCATTTATATCGAGACAGAGTTTGATCAATTATTAAAATCAGGTTTGACCATGACCAATGGGCCAACAATCTCCCCCATTTTCATAATTGACAAACCTTGCCGATATAACATCTAAGCTTGGAATCAATTCAAAATAGTAATCAAAAAAAATTGTTCATAACCTGTATTTCACTTGAACAAAAAAATGTTAGATCTTATTTCTCCCCCGTTGTCACTTAGCAAAATAATTGCAAAAGAGAAAGCTCCCCCGCAATAAATGCATAAGTAACATACAGTAAAGAAACACAATAAAAATAAATAATCATGACAGGCATGGTATAAACAGTAAAAGAAAACAGATAGACTATAGAACAACACATGCATGTATTTGTCATAGGCAGTATTTAATAAAGTGCTACTAAAACAAATAAAGTGCTGAAAAATAGACTAAGATGCCAAAACTGAGGCATAATAAAAAACCATGTCTATGAATAGTCACATAACAAAGAAAAGTACTGATAATAGCTAAAAAGTACTGATAAAATCTTGGAATTTCGGGGCATTTCCAAGTAAACATAAGACAAAGATAACAGTCTCAAAATCTAACATCTCAAAAATCATCATCATCATCAACAACGTCATCAGCTGCAGCTCCAGCATGTCCAGAAGGACCAGCTCTAGAAGTACCAGCGCCAGAAGTGTGAGGAGTGGCACCCGTGGTACGATACCAATCATAGGCGTTCCCTGGCTGGAACAGAGAGTGGACCGCCTCGTCGTCAATGCGGTAGCCAGAAACAGAAGGGTCTCGAGGTAGAGAGCTAGCAGAATGACCCATCTGCGCAAACCTCAGATCGGCGAAGGAGTTGACAATCGCCTGGAACCGAGTTACATCATGGAACTCGTGTTCCCTAGAGGTCTCAACATAAAAAGACTGCAGATCTGATAAGTGCTGATGTATACCCTCAAATGTCATAGGGTAAGAATGATGAGGAACAGGTGCTGTAGGAGCTGTGGGAGTAGGTACAGGAGGAGTAGGTACAGTAGGTGGAGGAACAGAGGCAATGCTGCGACGAGATAGTTTGAGAAACTTGGGCTCGGGGTCGACAGCACAAGTAGATAGGTCAATATCAAATCTCTGAAAGATGCGAGGAATAAGCATCGCATAAGATAGGTTGCGGTCTCTCCCGCGACATCTACCCATCATCTGGATGATAGTCTTAGGGGCAGAAAAAGGAATCCCCTTAAGAATATGATAAAGAGCAGAAAGCTCAAGTGCAGTGACATCATCTTTGGAAGTAGATTTTGGAAGTAAGGTAGAATAGATGATGCGATGTAATTCGAAGTTAAACAAGTTCAAGTTATTTGCCTTGAACTTTCCAGGACGAGCGCGTACAGGCGCATAAAGCTCATTCTTGAAACTAACGAGTGTCGTGCCATCGGGGAAATCAAAATCAGTGATGTCATCGAGCGGGGCACCTTCGTTTGGGATACCAAGGATTTCCGCTAACGTTTCATCAGTGAATTCGATATCAATTCCTCCGACACGTGTCCTCGCGGTAAAAGTGTCTAACACGAAATTACAATAGAATAATCTAATGGAATTAGTGGCAATGGGAAATTGTAAGGTGACAAAATGTTGTAACCCTAATGCCTCAAAATAAGGGCGATGATCCGGAAAGACAGTCCACTTAATCGACGATCCGGTGCAAATAGTACGCATGATAAAATCGGCATAACATAATAAAGCTTGATCGGAAGTTTTAAAGTAAAACTCATCCGACGCACCATTGTACGATTGGACCGGAGAAAAGCGGCAATCCGTATGCGAATCTGAAGAAGTTGCCTCTTCACTGGCATTGGTCTTCTTCCTCTTGAAGGGATTGAACTTAGGCATTCTTTTCCAAAATTTTCTAGAAACCCTAAGTATTGAAAAGTAGAGGAAAGAAGGGATTATGACGTTCTCCGCACGAATCCAAAGTTTGGACGAGAAACTCCACAAGGATTGGAAGAACAAGGATGGAGAAATTCTAGGGTTTCGGAGGCGCGCTGCTGCTGTTATGAGGATGTGGGAAAGAATGAAGAAGAAGGAAGCCTCGGGTTCGTGCTGGTATATATATATACCCAGTCGAACTCTGGCCGAATTCGGACCGAACTCGGGCCGAATTCGCCAAGGGTTGTCTGGCTATATATATATATATTAAAAATAATTCAAAAGAGGCCACATTCTTTTTCATTAATTCGTTTCAAATGCTTAATTCAAAGTTTAGTAATTTTAAATCTCAAAATAATATAATTAATATTATTTTATAAATTAATATTCTTTAGTCAGCATCTGTCTCAGATTAGCTGTAGGAGTACTGTCCCAGCTAACGGAGGTTCACCGGGGAACTCTTAAATACCGCTTCGCTTCGACCGTAGTCGTGGTGACAGAGAGACTCTTTTTAGGCTTGTCTCAAAAATAGTTTATGAGTATCGAATAAATAATTAATAAAACAAAATTAATTAATATTATTGATATCTAAAATTCCTAATTCTCGACGTAAATAATTGAAACGATCTTCCGCTAAAGGTTTTATGAGTATGTCAGCTAATTGATTCTGTGTGTCTATGTATACAAGGTCTATATCTTCATTTTGTTGATGATCTCTAAGAAA
This sequence comes from Iris pallida, assembly GCA_029216955.1. Lineage (NCBI taxonomy): Eukaryota > Viridiplantae > Streptophyta > Magnoliopsida > Asparagales > Iridaceae > Iris > Iris pallida. Next base: position 2,513,895 of record JANAVB010012000.1, read on the forward strand.
ATGATGTCGAATCTCGATATGTTTAGTACGAGAATGACATACAGGATTGTTAGTCAAATTAATAGAACTAGTGTTGTCACAGAAAATGGGTATGTATGTAAAAAGCAATCCATAGTCTTCTAAAGTTTGTTTCATCCACAAAATTTGTGCACAACAACGTCCTGCGACGATATACTCAGCCTCAGTTGTTGATAATGCAACAGAATTTTTCTTTTTACTAAACCAAGAGACTAGAGCTTTTTCTAGGAAATGACATGTGTCGCTAGTGCTTTTTCTATCTACTTTGCATCCGACAAAATCAGCATCGGAATAACCGGTTAGGTCAAACGACGTGGTTTTGGGATACCATAAGCCGACAGAAGAAGTGCCTTTAAGGTATCGAAAGATACGCTTAACTGCGTACAAATGTGATTCCTTAGGATTAGCTTGAAAACGTGCACATAAGCAAACACTAAACATTATGTCTGGTCGACTAGCAGTTAAATACAGTAAGCTACCGATCATACCTTGATACTTACGTATGTCGACAGGTTTGCCTTGTTCATCAATATCAAGCTTGGTTGAAGTCGCCATTGGAGTGCTAAGGGGTTTTGCTGCTTCCATGTCGAACTTCTTTAACAGATCCTTTGTGTACTTTGCTTGATTTATGAACGTCCCATTGTTGGTTTGTTTGATTTACAGTCCGAAAAAGAATTTTAGCTCTCCCATAATGCTCATCTCAAACTCATTCTGCATACACTTTGAAAATTCTTGACAAAGAGATTTATCAGTAGATCCAAAGATAATATTATCTACATAGACTTGAATCAAACGAATATTATTATTCAAAGACTTTATAAATAAAATAGTATCAACCTTTTCCTTTGAAAAACCGTTATCAAGTAGAAAAGTGCTTAGACGATCGTACCAAGCACGATGGGCTTGTTTCAAACCGTATAAAGCTTTCTTCAACTTGAAAACATATTCAGAAAATTTGAAATCAGTAAAACCGGGTGGTTGAGCTACATAAACCTCTTCTTTTATAAAACCATTTAAAAATGCGCTTTTGACATCCATTTGAAATAATTTAAAATTATGAAAACATGCAAATGCACATAACATGCGAATGGATTCTAATCTCGCAACTGGGGCATAAGTCTCATCATAGTTGATACCTTCTTCCTGATTGTATCCTTGAGCTACGAGTCGAGCCTTATTATGAGTAACTAAACCATTCTTGTTCAGTTTATTTCGGAATACCCATCGGGTGCCAATGACCGGATGATCAATAGGCTTGGGAACAAGTTTCCAAACTTGATTCCGTTTGAATTGGTTTAATTCCTCTTGCATAGCATCTAACCAAAAATTATCACTACATGCTTCATCAATATTTTTGGGTTCAAACTGCGAGACAAAAGCAACACAAGAAGATATATTTTTATTGGAGGAACGAGTACTTACACCCTTGGTAATCTCACCAATTACCAAGTCCTTTGGATGACTAGCCAAGAATCTCATCTCTTTTGGTGTAGTCTCAGGATTGCTAGTTCCGACTTCTTTGCTTGGAGGTTCATCTGATGCCTGATGTGATGGTTCTGTATCTTTATGTGAAGGTTTTACAGTAGCTGTACTTGGTGCGATTATGTCTTCATTGTCATCATCGTCTAAGTGTTGATTTAGCTCATCAAACTTGACGTTGATAGATTCTTCAATGATCATGGTTCTTTTGTTGAAGACTCTATATCCTTTGCTCTTTGCTGCATAACCTAAAAATATACCTTCATCGGCCTTTTCATCAAATTTACTCAAATTATCTTTAGTATTAAGAATAAAACATTTACAACCAAAGATTTTGAAATAAGAAACATTTGGTGTTCTATCAAACCATAATTCATAGGGAGTCTTCTTCGATATAGGTCGAATTAGAACCCTATTGAGAATATAGCATGCTGTATTTACAGCTTCAGCCCATAAATATCTAGGTAGACTAAACTGGTTCAACATAACTCTAGTCATTTCAGATAGAGTTCTGCTCTTACGTTCCATAACTCCATTTTGTTGTGGAGTCCTAGGGCAAGGAAATTCATGCAGATAACCGTGTGTGTCACAAAATTGCTTGAATTCTGTATTATCAAATTTGCCGCCATGATCACTACGAATGCGAGTAATCATGAACCCTTTTTTATTATGTACTTTCTTGCAAAAGGTGACGAATTCTGATAATGCATCATTCTTGCGTGCAAGAAAATAAACCCATATATATCTAGAGAAGTCATCTATAATGACAAAAGCATATAACTTACCACCTAGACTAGCAATTCTGTTGGGTCCAAATAAGTCCATATGCAACAATTGTAAAGGTCTAGTGGTACTTACAGCGTTCCTGGATTTGAATGTGGATTTGGTAGCTTTGTTTTTTTCACATTCACTACATATCGTATCCTTCTTGAAAGAAATATCCGGTAAGCCGCGTACCAACTTCTTCGTAGATAATCTTGAAATTGTATCCATGTTTGCATGACCGAGTCTCATATGCCATAGTTGACTCTCAATACTTTTGGCCATCAAACATCTACCTGCTATGTTAGCATCTTCCAACAAATAGAATACATATATATTATCTTCCCTAATACCTTCAAATATAGTACTACCAGTTGAACTATCAATAATAGTACATTTATCTTTTACGAAGTTAATGCCATAACCGTGATCAGCTAAATGGCTTATGCTGAGCAGATTTTGTTTTAACTCGATAACAAGACAAATATCTTTAATCACTGGATATGGAGCCTTACCAATGTCACCGATACCAATTATGTACCCTCTCAAATTATTATCGAAGGAGACGTATCCTTCTTTATTCCTCTTCGACAGTGTTGCAAATAATGAAGCGTCACCGGTCATGTGCCGTGAGCAACCGCTGTCGAGGATCCATTTGCTCCTAGCATGTGAAGGGTGTCCCACCTACAAAACAATTTGTAGATAAAACTTTTGGTACCTATTTCTTGTAGGGTCCTGACTGGTTAGTTTTTGGTATCCATGCATAAATGTTTAAATCTACTAACTTTTTGATTCAACATGCAGAAGATATATGACCAATGAGGCCACAATAATGACATTTAGCATGTTGAGTGTTGAAAGTAGTATGAGGTGCATGATTGGTAGGTTTTGGTTTTCTAGTATAGAAGAATGTATGCCTATTAGTCTTCTTGGGCATAGTCTTGGTATGGTTTGTTTGCCATTAAAATTGTTTTGATTAAAATCTTAATACAAACAGAACAGTGATACAATATAGGACTTAGATGTAGTCCTAGGAGTACACTTTTGTTTAAGCTGGGTCCTTAGTGCCAATAGAGCGAGTGGTAATGCGTTGACTCCGTTGACCGGCTGACGGCGGTTATCGGTTCTCTGAAGGTGTTGATTGCTCTGGGTGCTGGAGCTTGCTGAGAGGAGGAAGACGTTGAGTGTCTAGAACTGCCTCTCCGGTGATTCTCTGTTGTGGATTCTCTGTGGGTCTTGTGTTCTAAGTCTCTTGTCTATGTGTGAAGGGGATGATCCTTCTATTTATAGTTTTGTAGGCTGGCTGCTCATGCGCGCATGTAGGATACGCCGGTGTGGGGACGCCACATGGAGGTTGCTGATGGAGGCACATGGATGCTGCGCCCTGATCGAAGGGGAGAACTCTTTATACTGCTGTTGTGAGCCGGCACGTAGCAGAGGGAAGATCTTTTCGTTGCTGAAATCTCGGATGAGTTGAGTCAAAGGACACGTGTCGTCGACTCATGGTTCGAAGATCTCGGATTTGGTGGAGAGGAGTGATCTGGTGAGCTGCGCTTTGGATTGGGCGCAGGAGGAGGCTGCGGCTCATAACCTTTAGGAGTTATAAACCATTTAGAGCGCATGGCTTTTGAGGCGCATGCATGTGACCTTCTTTCTGTCTTTCGGGATCAGAGATCAGTCTGGGGCGCATGGCTTTTGAGGTGCATGCAAAACTTCAACCGGAGACTCTTCTTCTGTCTTTAGGGATCAGTGAAGGGTCTGAGGCGCATGGCTTTTGAGGCGCATGCTGGTTTGGACGCATGGCCGTAGAGGCGCATGCGGACGCATGGCCGTAGAGGCGCATGCGGGTGGCCACGTGGCAGTAGCCGTCGGAATAGAGTCATGATGATGCTGACGTTGCCGACGCTTCGTTTTCTGAATAAAGCTGTCAACTGTTCAGACTTTGGGAGGCGTGCTGCCAACTCTGTCAGTTCAGCATTTAATGTTAGTGACGTTCGATGGACAGCTGAGTGGGCGCGTCGGTTGGCGTTCCACTCGGTATGGAGATGTGTGGGGGCGCACCCTCTATAATGCGCCGAGTACTGTAGGGCGCGTCTGTGTGATGCGCCTGATGCCGAAGGACGCGTCCGTGTGATGCGCTGTCTGGCTGGCGCATCGGACATGTCTTTTAATGATGCGGCTGTCTTGCTCTTCGAGTGCTATAAATAGCCGTTTGGCTGAATTCGAGGCGTCCGGTTCATCCATTTAATGTAAATTCATTGTACGGAATTCGGAGGGCCATCCACTTGGCGCGTGGGTTTGATCTGCCCGACCTATAAATAGTGGCATGGAGAGAAGATTTGCTTCTCATTCCCTCACGTACTTCCAATATGAACTTGAACATACGGGCGCATTCTGCTGAGAAGTGCTCCCGAGGGTGAAGATGAGACGCTGTGTTGTCTTTGATGCACTTGAAGGTGACTATTACATCCAAAAGACGGAGTCGAGGGCTTCTGAGGCAGGCGGAAGGTGCCTGTTGCATCCAAAGATAGGGATGCTCGAGCCTCGTCTCCGTTATTCCGGAAGAGCCGTAGATCGGAATGGCGGTGCTAGGCTCTCTCTTCCTTCAAAGTGGGTGTCGCCCACTTTGATTGTGTTGAAAGCTGCTCCTTTAGCCGCGGTTTCGATCACGGTCTTCCTTCGGCTTTGGAGGCTCTTTCGAAGCCTCCCCTGGCCACAGCATTTGCGGTGCTCTTCTCTTCCTTGGTTCCAGCCAGAGGGTTAAATGCTTTGTGTCGAAGCATTTATCGGGCGAGCCTGGTTGGAAGAGCGGCACATAACTGGGCTCTGCTCGGCCAGGTGAGCCTGGCTGGAAGAATTTGGCTGAAGGAATGCACATAACTGAGCTGCTGAAGAGATGATGGGATGCGCCTGGATGGAGGCGCATGGTATCTGCTGCGCCTCACTGGTGGCGCATAGTGATGCTGCGCCTATCTGGAGACGCATGGTGGCTGCTGCGCTTATCTGAAGGCGCACGGTGGCCGCTGGCTGTAGGCTTAGGATCTTTTTTTGTAGAATTTCTCCTTTGTACAACCTTTTCTAGACATGTAATAGACTTTTATATATAAATAAAAAGTCCTTCTTCAAATGTCTATACTTATTTGACTTTACTGTGAAGTTCTTCGTCTGAGCGCATGTAGTGTCTGGCGCATGGGCTTTCTGGTTGTGAAATTCCATGCTTCTACAAGACCCCCTTCAAAGTTTTCAAAACTTTTGAATAAGTTTTGGAATACTTTGAATAAGAAGCATGGAGGTCAGGGCGCATGATTTCTGGGCGCATGCCTGTTCGGGCGCATGCTCTTCTCAGTTAATGATGATGGTGCCTCGGTAACCGAAAAGATTAATGATGATCTTTTGGTCTTATTTGCTGCTATCCTTGCACAGAACCCGAGGCGACGGCTAAGATCACACGTCATCTGTTCACGCGTGCGACCATGCCCTATAAATAGGTAAGAGTCGGAGAGAGAAAAGGGTTCTTCTTCTCTGTGCCTCTGCTTCTTTAGAGTTTCTTCTTCAAAACCCTAACTTCTCCTTCTTCGAGAGAATGGCTCCCAAGACTCCTCGCGGCGCTGCCGGCAAGGAGAAGGAGAAAGCGAAGGAGTCCGCGGAAGTTGCGGCGGCGATCGTTCCCCGTCGGCCTGTCGAAGTTCGGCCGGAGGTGGTTGGTAAGTCTCATTGTCCGTACGCCAACGCACATAGGCCTTGAGTCTTTAATGATGTGCCGCGGTCTTTGCCCGCCGACGCGCATGGGTTTAAACCTTGGATGCGCCGAGGCTATGCCGCTGACGCGCATGGGTTCAAAACCCTGAAGATGCGCCGAGGCTATACTGCTGACGCGCATGGGTTCAAACCCTGAAGATGCGCCGAGGTCATACTGCTGACGCTCATGGGTTCAAACCCTGATGATGCGCCGCAATTTTCTCCTTTAGACACATTGTGTGTTCTCTTCTGACTTTTTCTGATCTTTTATTAGTGTCGATGGCAATCCCGCTTTTGAGTGAAGTTTTCTTGGAGGCTGCCTTCAACCAAATGGGAGTAGAGCATAACGAGGAAGTGATAAACCCTGCTCAAGATGCTCTTATGCTGGATCAGCCTCCTGAGAGAATGACCCTAATCCGTGAACAGCAGTATTGGTTCCTCAAACGGATGATGGAGCGTGGAGTCATTAAACCTTCCACATCTGATAAAGTGACCTTCCTGAAGCCTGAGTTCCTGTTTGGAGACCGTCTCACTTCTACTGACTCGTCAGTACTGAAGGTCAGGGAGGACTGGTTCTTTACTGCGAATGGAGTGCATATGACTGTTAAGCAACTTGAACGTCAGTGGCCTTTGACGTCCTTCTGTCGCCTTATTTCCCAGAGGATGATGTCTTGGGAGCTTACCCCTTCTCAGGGGGGGCGGTGACTGGTGTCATCCAAATTGATTCTACTTCCGACCAAAGGGATGCTTTGACCGTTGTACGGTCTGGGTCTTCTTACACTTGGCAGACTTTACGTCCTGGGAGCCTCTACAGTGATGTACCCATTGATACGTTTGCTTATAGTGCTTCGACTTTTACACATCGTATGTTTTTGATGGAACGCTCCTACCCGACAGGAGAGTTTCGGGTGGAGGGTTGGTGCCATTACGTCTCCAAATGGGATAAACTGACGCTCTGGATCTTGTCGCGATTTCGGACTGAGCTACGAGAGATCGGGTTGACTGCCGCGATCCGTGCTACCCAGGCAGGTGTTGACCTTAATAGGCACATGTTCCTCGCACTCCTGGAGATGTTTGATATCCATACCGGGACCTTCTTTACTCCGGTGGGGGAATTAGGGTTCGCACTTCATGAGATGTACGAGGTGTCAAAACTCCCTTGGGGGTCGAAACCCTATGAAGAGTACTTTCCCACCAACGAGGAACTTCAAGTCCTGGGGGACAGGGCTGAGGAGATGACGGCCGTCTTCAAGGAAGTGGCGAGTCATCATTACTATATGCAGAGACGGGATAGGAACGGGACGCAGCCTCATGTGACCGCTTGGAGAGATCATGTCTTTAGACAAGACAAGGAGGATCCCACACAATTTTCTACCCCACCGGCACTCTCTCGTAGCGAAGTGTTGTCCAAAATGAGCAGGTTAGGGGAGAAAAATCCCCGAGGAAATGAGGACCAGCAGTCAGATGCACGCTCCTACAGCTGCTTCTGGCATCTTGCTTATCGGATGTCACCCAAGGCGGTGTTGGCATCCTACCTGATGATATGGCTCCGGGATTGCGTGTTTGCGGACGGATCCGGTGCCGTAGAGAGGATGACCCGAAACTTAATCCTGCCAGCCGTGAAGCTGGTTTTCGACCGGCGTTTGGCTCTTCTCCCTGCAATGGTATGTAACCTGCAGCGAGGTTTGAGAGAGTTTGCTGGAAATGTGATTCATGACAGAGGCCGAAACAATAACTTCCCGTGCGCTGAACTGCCGTTTCACTATTTGATGGGATGGCTGATTTTGCATCATCCCAGTGTGATGAGCCCAGGCTCGGAAGGAGATTATAAGGCTGGAGATGCATTCCTTCGTCGTTTCTATCGGAGGAGCTGGTCGCATACTGGTGTCCCGGTTTGTAGAAAGATTTTATCCCGTCTTCAGGATTGGGAGATCACCAAAGTCGGTCCCATCTATTTGGGTTTTGAGGCCAACGAGGATTTACGGGACCTGGGCGAAGGTACTACCACTCTGCCTCAATGGGGATTCCGCTGGTTGCAAAGTATCCGGCCGTCCCATCTGGTGTACCGAAATCGGAATCAGTGCTACCTGGAAACGTACTTGCCGAGCCACTTTGCGCGGTAATTTGGTTATGCTCAGATGATGTTGGATAACCCCAGCAATACCCTGGGGTATGTTGGAAGTTTGTTGGATGGTGCACGAGCTTGGCATTATTATAATGCCGGATGTACCGGAGTTCGTTTTACGTTGCCCGTCCCCGATCCGCGGCCGCCCATTCTTTACTCGGCCGCCAAGTTTTACTGTGTTATGGCTGCCCCGCCCTCCGGATATGACAGGGAGACCAGCCTTATCGCAGGCACCCAGTTAGCAGCGACTGGGGATACGCCAGTGAAGGCCCGGCCGCATCGTCCGTCAGGGGTGGGTCAACGGAGTGCCCCCTCCGCATCACAAGCAGAACCCTCGGGCGATCGATCAAAACGATGTGCGGATACAGGGGCTGAATCTCTTGTGTCGAAGAAGCAGAAGAAGGCATCGTTACCGACGGTGTCATCGGATTCGGCGTCCGAAGAGGTAAGGACATTCTACTGAATCTGATTTTGGTTCCGCCACTTACGAGGTCCCATCTTCTTTTGTAGGAGCTGCTAAAAAGAAAACCTCGTACCCCAAAGTCGTGTGGGAGTAGGCGAGAAGAGATGGCGAGCTCGTCTGGGGTGCGTATCCTGCCGACAATGATGTCTCTCAAGGAGGAAGATCCGGAGGATACTGTCATCGTGGAGGTTCCGGTATCTCCGGGTTATGTCAAGAGGGAACCTGAGGGTGCAGCAGCTTCCGAGGTGACGAAGGCCACAGCGGAGGCTTCACATGGTTTAGCAAGTGCGCAGCTCCCTGGTGATGAAGAGGAATGGAGTTCATCATCTTCCGATGACACCGCTCCGGAGCTGCAGGAGTCTGTTGCGGGGGCAGCAGAAGCAGTGAGGATAGAGGAGAGGGTTGATTCCCCTCCTGGTCATGATGAAAGGAGGTTGGCCGAATTATTGCCGAATCCTTCCTTGGCTTCAACCATGGACATAGAGATGGCTACCGATCAGGCGGTAGCGACAGATTTTGTCCCTGTAGAGGGATTTGAGAAGAATGAGACCCTTCTGCCGGTCTTGTCTCCTGGGGCTGGCCAGGAGATAAATGTCGATCTCCCCGTTTTGCCGGGGGAGGTAGCTGATGCTGATAGAATGTCGGGGGTAGAAGAGGTGGCCGTTGGCGTCGATGATTTCTCCGAGCTTGAGAAGGGTAAGGGTGTGGAACCCTCTGTTGCTCCTTCCACTTGGGGTACTATTACGACGCATGTGCCGGCTCCTTCTGTTCCTTCGACTCCTCGGGCTAGCAGTCTGGGCCCTGTTGATGAAGAGCCTATTGCTGCCGAGGTTCGAACCTCTCAGATCGAGGTTGGCGGATCTTCCTCCGGTCCACAAACTGTAGTAGCTCCCTCAACTCCTACTATGACGCCGCAGGTGCTGGCGGAAGCCGACGGGTATGTGAAGTTCCTCGTCGAGGGAGTGTACAAAATGCTGGAGAAAGGCGTATCTGCAGTGATGGATGCCAAGGGGAGCTTTGCGGCGGCAAAAGCTTTGGCAATGCCTTGTATCGAGCTGATCCGCATTCACCAGGGCCATGACTATATGGCCGAAATTCTGGAGGTTTCGGTGATGGAGCTGGACGAGCGGCTCGCGGAACTACAGCGCATCCAACGAAATGACCTCTCGGTCTTGATAGATACAGAGATAGGGAAGTCGATGGCTGAGATCGAGGCTTCCCATCGAGCCGATGTGAGCAGTTGGAAGCGTGAAGTGGTTGGGACTGAGGCTGCAGCGGAGCAGTTGTCTCAATCCATGAAGAAGACGACGGAGAAGCGGGCTGCGGTGGATGCTAACATCGTAAAGGTTGATGCTCAGATGCGCCGTCTTGAAGACCAGCGGGCCCAACTTCAACTAGAAGCTGATCGTGTCCTGGCTGAACACGTGGCATTCAAGCAGGAGAAAGCGACTCTTACTCAACGGACCCTTATTTTGGCTCAGCAGCGACGACAGCTTGATGAGAAGTATGAGAGTAAAACTTCCGCTGAGGCTGTCGGGTTAATGCGTCAAGAAGCCGAGCTGCGAGTCCAGGCGACTGTGGAAACTCGCACTGCCGACCTGAGAAGTCGAGTCAGAGAACTCTCATCCCACCCTGGAGAGGATCGGGGATTGTAGCTTCTCTTTTTATGTGTTTTTTTGTAACTCTTGCTGGGGAAAATAGCGTATTTCTGTACTCCCATTTTTGAAAAATAAAAAAATACACTATCTTTGTGATGTGTTCATTTATGATCTCATGAACTTGATGATTTATGTGGACCTATTATCTTTTGCGCACCTTGGTTTTTAGGTACAGATAATAAGTTTGAAGGAACCAACATGTTTGCTCAGAGGTAATATGGACATGGCAATCATTAGGTTCAAATGATAGAATCTTCCTACTCAGAGGTATTTATGGACGTGGTAGGAATGATCCTGGGGGATACGCTGAACAACCCAGAGGTAATATGGACGTGGAAGTTCTGCGATCAATGTACGACAACACAGGAGTTGTTTGTACGGGATGTTTACTCAGAGGTAATGTGGACGTGGTAAACATGAAGGATAGCGTAAGCTCACGAAGTGTAAGGTTCCGCTTTGTAGGATGTAGAGAGACAACTCAGAGGTAATGTGGACGTGGTTATCTTTCTACGGAAGGATGCCACGGAACAGCTGGGTTCCGGAAGCGTTTGATTTTGTATAAAGAGGTTGTTTAGGGAAATACATGTCTTGGAGGATGTCAAGAATAGTACTTCTTTAGGAACTTGCCGTTGATGGGCATCATGAACAAGTCCCTATTGGGTTTGGCGAGCCGGTAAGCACCGTTTGAGTATACCGTCTCAATGATGAAGGGTCCTTCCCATTTGGGCTCGAACTTCCCTGGTGTCTTGTGAGTTAACACCATTGGCCTTCTGACTGCTAAAACCAGGTCGCCAACTTGGAAAGTTCTTTGCTTGACCTTCCTGTTGAAAGCCTATGATATACGGGCTTGGTAAAGTTCGATGCGTTGTTGAGCTAGGAGACGCTTTTCGTCAAGTGCCTCCAGTTCCCGCAGACGACAACGTTGATTGTCTTCTTCTGTGTGATCGTTTGTGATTGCCACGCGGAGCGAAGGTATCTGTATCTCGAGAGGCAGTACTGCTTCGCTCCCGTAGACCAGGGAGAATGGAGTGTTGCCTGTTGGGGTCCGTACCGTTGTGCGGTAGGCCCAAAGGCATTCGCCAAGCTTTTCGTCCCAGTCGCGTTTGTTGGATGACACGACCTTTTTGAGCAGCCTGACGATAGTTTTGTTGAACGCCTCGGCCAATCCGTTTGCTGCCGGATTGTAGGCGGTTGAGGCCACGTTTTGAATGCGATTCTTGTCACAGAACCTGCTGAAGATGTGGCTGATAAACTGAGGACCATTTTCATGGATGATCCGCCGGGGTACCCCGAAACGGTAAATAACATGGTGTTTGATAAAGCTGACCACCCTGGAGCTTTTTACTTCCGCTAGTGGGACTGCTTCCGCCCATTTAGAGAAGTAATCGGTGATGGCCAGGATGAAGCGGTGTCCTCTCGATGAAGGAGGGATGATTGGCCCTACAATGTCCATGCCCCAGGCTTCGAATGGCCAGGAGGCGACTGTAGGATGTAGAGGTTCAGATGGTGTATGTATGAAGTCTGCATGAAGTTGGCATGCATGGCACTTCTTAGCATATTCCACTGCGTCGGCAACCATGGTTGGCCAGTAGTAGCCTATACGTCGCAGTCGATCTTGCAACTTAGGCCCTGGTTGGTGAGCTCCGCACGTTCCGTCATGAGCTTCTCGAAGAGCTTCGGCCGCTTCTTCGTTAGACAGGCATCGAAGGAGAAGCCCGTCGAAGGAGCGTCGGTACAGCGTTTTAGTGGCTGTATCGTAGTAGAATCGAAGAGAGCATCTCCTGACTGAGACGGCTTCCTTTGGGTCCTCTGGAAGGATTCCGTAGACAGCGAAGTCGATGAACGGGAACCTCCAGTCTCGGACATTAACCCCAGTGTTTGTCGGCATGGCGTGAGCCATTTGCAAACATAGGTTGTTTCTGGGACAAATCAAGTCTCGGCCAGTTACCGTGACATAGTGTTGAGTCCCAAGGGGCGCGGCCAATGAGGCTGCGAGGCCAGCCAGAGCGTCAGCCTCCAAGTTTTGTAGGCGGGGTACATGTTCGATGAAGAACCCAGTGAAGGTTGAAATGATGTTCAATGCAACTTCATGGTAAGGGATCAAATCTTCATGGCGAACCTCGTATTGCCCCCGAATCTGGTTTACGACGAGTTTCGAGTCGCCGTAGGCTTCCAGATGATCCACCCCCAGCTGTTGTGCTAGCTGGAGTCCCATGACGAGTGCATTGTACTCAGCAACATTGTTGGAGCACGGCTTCGAAAGGGAGTATGCGCGCTGGATGACCAGCTGATCGGGGGAGACTAAGACTACCCCCACTCCTGCGACGATTTGGCCGTTGGGGCCCGTTCTTGAAGCGCCATCGAAGAACATCCGCCAAACGGGGCTTCCTTCAGTGACGTTTGATTCTTGGACTTCATCCGGGATATCTTCATAGAGTTTTGAAGATTCTGGGATGGGGTGTGCAGCTAAAAAGTCAGCCAGAGCCTGACCCTTGACCGCCTTCTGCGGGACAAATACCATATTGTATGGCGTTAGTAGGATCGCCCATGTAGCCAGCCGGGAGTTTAATGACCCTGGCTTCCTCATAAGAACTCTGAGCGGATTGACTCGGGAGATGACGTAAATTGTCTGTCCCGAGACGTAATGACGAGTCTTCTGAATGGCAAACACCAAAGCCAGGCACTCCTTTTCAACGGGGTTGTACCGGTGTTCGGCCCAGATGAGTGTTCGACTGAGGTAGTAGATTGCTTGCTCGTAGCCTGCATCGCTGTTTTAAGCCAGTAAAGCGCCGAGGGAATGATCCATGGCACGGACGTAGAGGAGGAATGGTTTGCCGGCGACAGGTGCCACTAGGACTGGCGTGCTTGTCAAGTAAGCCTTGATATCGTCGAAAGCCTTTTGGCACTCCTCTGTCCAGACGTAAGAGACTCCCTTCTTCATGAGCTGAGTAAAGGGTTGACATTTATCGGAGAGGTTTGCTATGAACCTCCGGATGTATGCCAAACGTCTCTGTAATCCCCGAAGTTCTCGAAGATTCTTCGGAGGGTCCATGTTGAGGATGGCTTTAGTCTTTTCGGGATCGACATGAATGCCTTTTGCCGTGATGACAAAGCCCAAGAATTTGCCGCTAGAAACCCCCAGGAAGGATTTAGCGAGGTTCATTTTGAGTTGATGTGCCCGCATGAGATCGAAGACCGTCTTCAGGTCTTGTAGGTGATCTCTTTTGAGGCGGCTCTTGACTGCAATGTCGTCAACATAGCACTCAACTGTCTTGCGAAGATGTTGACGGAAGATGGTGCTCATAGCTCGCTGGTACGTTGCACCGGCGTTCTTCAAGCCGAAGGGCATTACTGTGTAGCAGAAAACACCCTTTGGAGTCCTGAATGACGTGTGTTTTGCGTCATCGGGGAACATCTTGATTTGATTGTAGCCTGAATACCCGTCCATGAAGGACATGCGTTCAAAGCCACATGTGTTGTCGATCATTACATCGGTGATTGGGAGCGGGAATTCATCCTTCGGGCAAGCAGAGTTGAGATCCCTGAAGTCGATACAGACTCGTATCTTCCCGTTCTTCTTGGTGACAGGGACGACGTTGGCTACCCAGTCCGGGTGTTGTTCCTCACGGATGAAGCCACTGGTCAAGAGCTTGTCCACCTCCTGATCGATGGCGTTCATGATGTCCGGGTGGAAGCGTCGCTGTTGTTGTTTGATAGGTTTGGCATCTGGTAAGATGTTCAACCTATGCATCGTGATCTGTGGATCGAGACCCGGCATGTCTTCGTAGCTCCAGACGAAGACATCAATATATTCCTTAGCCAGTTGGACTAAAGATTCTCGGTCTTCTCCTTCCAAGATTTTGCTAATAAAGATGGGTTTAGAAGAAGACCCATCCCCGAGGTCGATCTGCTCGACTTCGTCTTCGGTGGGAGGTTCTCGTAACTCAAAACGAGACTCCCATTGTTCTCCTAGGCGTTGAGCCCAGGGTTCCTCTTCGAAGGGTTCCGGCGGTTGGTCTTCGCCTTCATCTTTCTGAGGTTGCGCCGATGTCATGTTAGCTGACAGCACTTTCCTGAAGACTGATCCGATACTGGTATCGGAATCCCACGTCGATGCTTCTGACGAGTGAGAATGTTCTATGTCTTCTGCGTCTGAACTCTCTGGAGTTGATGGCGGCGTGACATAGCCTAACCCCCGTCGAGTCCGATTATAGTAATCCTGTGGCTTTCCATTGGGCATCGAAAGCCGGACAGGGAGATGCCGACCCTTGCTGTAGTTTAGGCCTTTATTGCTTTTCAGGTCGTAGCCCATCTTTTGGATGATGTGCTTAGCCGCATCCGTGTATCGATAGACTTGTGCTCTGCCGGTATCAGGTTCAGGCTCGATTGACGGGAGGTTCTGACGACGCTCGATTTTGCCCGAGATGATGGTGCCTTCGTCTCGGCTTCGTGGAGGGACTATGAAGACTCCTTGAGACGGGACTATTTGATTGTGGTAGACGGTCGTTACTTGTGTTTGCAACGACCGTAGAGCGTTGTCTAATGTATACATGGCATTCCAGTGTGGAAGACAAGAATAATTGAAGGACACTCTATTATTGATTAAGTACGAGATTTTATCCCGTGGGATTACATTGTCGAAGGAGGGTGCGTCTACATTAGCAGAGATATATTCGCCAAGCTCCTCATCTGTAAGCACTGGAACCGGATTAGGAGAGTCCTCCACCGCTCTGACTTTGGGGTCTGAGAGGGTTATGTGAGCCCTCTCCGGCATCTTGGATGACTGCGGCAGCTTGCCTTTAAGACGCACCTTGAGGGGTGCCTCGGTTGCGCCTCCGATGAGTGGCGCCTTCCCTTGTAATTTTACCACCAGGGGAGCCGCTGTTTGTGGTGGCTTCCCCTTGAGGCGTATCCTCAGGGGAGCTTCGTGAGTCGGTGCTTTCCCTGATAGCTTGATGCTCATTAGAGGCGCCTTCTGGGGTGGTCTCCCCTTCAGACGGATTTTCAAGGGGGCGTCAGGAGTCACTTCGGGCTCCAAGTCCGGCTCTGTTGCCGTCTCTGCTTCATCATCGGCGTCGTTGGCTTCCTCCTCGTCGAGTGGCTTGTATAAGTCGGAATCGGTGAAGTAGGCCTCAATCCCTTTGAAGGGATCGATATCTGCAAACTCCGTCCGGATGACGCCGTTGGTGGATACATATTTCATGCATTGGTGGAGCGTGGAGGGCACCACCATGTACTCATGTAACCATGGTCGTCCGAGTAAGATGTTGTAGTTGACCTCGGCATCCACCACATAATAAGTCACCTCAGTTTTGAGGCTGCCGATGTGACACTTCAGCCGGATCTTGCCCAGTGGCTCGCTCTTGCTGGCGTTGAAGCCGCTGATGGTCGTATTGGAGGGCGCCAGCCGGTACATTGGGATCTCCAGCTTTGATAGCAGCGCCTTTGGAATGATGCTTAGGGAAGACCCCGGATCGATCTGAATCCTGCTCACCTTTACCGAACCGATGTACCCTGTGTAATACAACGGTCGGTTATGTCGGTGATGCTTGAGCAGCATGTCTTGTTGGGTGAAGGTTATGTTTGGGATAACATCATCCGCACAATGACAGTGTGCACAAGTAGTTGGGAGGTCTTCAGGCTGCTTGACCTGACTGAGAAAGGATTCGGCATCCTTCAGAGCTTCGCAGAGAGCTTCTCGGGAGTCCTTGGAAAGATGCAGGAGCTCGAACAAAGACAAGCGTGCAGGAGTACTGGCCAGTTGTGCCAAATGTCAAAATTGTGGGGCTTGGCTAGCCCCGAAGCATTTTCTTTCCGCAGAGGTCTGTCGAAACGGGCCTCCACTTGCTTTTGTTTATTGGCTGCTGAGGGCTTGGATGGACCCTCCTCAGGGATGGTGCCAGGAGGCACCACTTCGGCGGCAGCTTCACCGGGCTGGGAGTTCTGTTGTGCACGCGTCTGCACAGGAAGCGCCTCTTCCGTTGAAGAAGAGACCGTGCGGCAAGACTTGATCTTCCTGCCTTTTGCTTTGGAGGTAGGGCGTACCTCCGGTTGAGTTACCTCGGAGACTAGGTCAGGGTGAACCCAGAGGACCTCTCCTCGAGATGTGGTGAGTGGGACAAGTCCACTCACATTGTCACGGGTGGGTGGCAAATTCACCACCTCGATTGTCGCCTTAGGGATGGGGACGACGCCATCTTGTGTGGTAGTCGGCGGTAAGGTGCCGAACTGAAGTGACACCACATTAGCTGACACCGTCTTCTCTTCGTAGTCGACGGAGATTACATCCGTATTGATCATGCGCTGGATGTAATTTTTGAGGACGTAGCAGTCCTTAGTCGGATGTCCGACAAACCGATGGTAGTGACAGTACCTCGGGTTGTCCACTTTCCCGACTTCATCGGGCCGCTTCGGGTCCGGAAGCTTGATCTTGTCACCCTGCTTCAGTATCTCAAAGAGTTGCAGGGTGTCGTCATCATTGAATGAATAAACCTCCTTGGGTCTCGGTGCCAGTGGAAGCTTTTGAGTAGGCGCAGATGCGCCCTTCGAGGCATTAACAGTCAATACCTGTTTCCCCTTTGTTTCTCGTCCGGAGTTGTTGGTTGCGGACTTTTTCCCCTTATCGTCAAAGGCGGGGAAGCTAACACCCAGAAGACGTGCATTGGCCGCCTTCTTCTCTGCAGCTTCAGCTTCAATGATTAGGGAGCTCCAGTCGGGAGGGGGAGTAGAGTTAAGCCAGAGCTTTACTGCAGGCAGCATGTTCATACTGCAAGCGGAGAGAATCGCATGTTCTGGCATGCCTGGAGGTAGCCTGAAGCAGGCCTGACGGAAGCGTTCGATGAATGCCCGAACCGTTTCTTTGTCCTTCTGGCGTATCTCAATGAGAGATGCCATCGTCATGTCCTTCCTACCGTCGTAGAAGCGGTCGAGGAAGAGGCGTGTCAGGTCGTCGAAGGACGATATGGAATTATCGAGGAGGCTGCAGTACCAGTCATACGCCACCCCTTTCAGGGCCCCAACAAAGATGCTGGTGAGGAGCGCTTCCTCCTTCGGAAGATGCCCTGTCTGCGACTAGAAGTACGTCAGGTACCGTCGTGGAGAGTCCTTCCCGTCATACGGCGTGAGTGTTTGTGGTTTATACTTTGGGGGATAAACCACCTTGTTCCACTCAAGGGGATAAGTCTGGGGAATGCCCATCTTCTGGCGCTCCTCCTGTCTGTTCTTGGACTCGAAGCGCTCCCATAGATCTTTGATCATTTCGACCACGTCCTCCGTGGAGCTAGGAGCCGGAGAAGGAGGTACCACCTGGAGTGGAGCGTTTGAGGGCTCCGATGTCCGGGGTGCTTCTGTGTCTGAGGGTGCCCGTTGGAGGGGCACACTTGACTCTCCATTGGCTCCTGGGTCGGGACCATTCGAAGGTGTCCTGATCAAGGCCGACCGCATCTCAAACACTGCTTGAGTCAGTGCTTGCATTGAGGCAGAGAGGGTTTTGAGTCCTCCCTCTAGCGAGTCTATGCGCTGGACAATGTCCTGTGGCGGCGCATCAGTCTCAAGATCACCCCCGGTCATGTATACTGTCATGACACGGTCGGATGTGGATGGATTAGTCGAGGCTTCGCTCTCAGCCTCGCTCTCATGTGGAGGAGTTACTTCTCCTGGTGTTTGGCCACCCCCAGCCACATTCTGGAGTTCGTCTTCGACAGGCGCATCTGCAAGGGCCTGACTGCCCTCAGCTCTGTCTTGAAGGGCCTCTTCGTTTTCAGCACTACCCCCGGCGGTGTCCTGGAGGACATCGTCATTTTGAGGGGCTTCAGGGAGGCCATCTTCGCCTTGATGAAGATCTGCCGCAGCTGTGCTTTGGACATCTTCATCTTCGGAAGGAGGCTCGACAAGGGTCTGGCTACCCCCAGCTTCCTCCAAGGACTTCTTCCTCGACCGAGTGCCTTCGAACACTCCAGAGGTCGTGACAGCTGCCTTGGTTTTCCTCGGCTGGCTTTTGGATGAAGACGAGGAATTGGCAGTCGTCTTTCGGACAGATGAGGAATTAGAGATCACGTTGCATGACGCAACCTTTAGTTCCTCTTCTGCTGACACCTTCGTCCCAAGGCGATGTCGGAGGGGTGTCGATGATTGTAGCCGTTGGAAGACCGACTATTTTGGCGGTACTGCCGTCTTGCAACAGCAGTTGATGGTGACCACTGCACAAGTGTGTCCCGTGAGAGGCGCATCGTGCTTGTTGGTCAACTCTCCTGACCGGCGCTTGTGAGTGATCACGTTGCGCAAGTCGTTGGAGGAGAGTGCTACCCTCACACCCCTCTCAGGCGCATGGCAGGGCCAAGCGCCGGGGTGGTCAGGTGAGTGCTGCGCCCCTTGATCTAATACCAAGCAGGCATCACGATCAGTAGTGGGGGAACCACAGCATTTGAAGTGACTTGAACGGACCTCGAACGCACAACCAGAGGAGGCGCGGGAGTTCAAGACCACAGAGTTTGCCTCTCTCGGCTTGGTTGTGCACGCAGTGAATGTGCCCAAGCGAGATGAGGACTTTGAAGGTCGACTCATTGTCGGTGCAGAAGCAGTTGAGTCAACCTTGTACAGCTTGCCATCGGCAGCGCGCGTGATTGTATGCGCGTGCCTCTGGCCGGCTGCTGGCATAGCACGTTTGTGGCACATGGCCCGTGCCGCCTTGGATTTCTTCGTACCAGCCCGCTGGGGCGCATAGTACTCAGCATCCAAATTCTCCTCGCCATTACAGCGAGTGAGTCTGTCAAAGACAGAGGCTCTTTGTGGCGCATCAGAAGTGATGCGCAGGGCATTGGCTGCGCCCCTGCTCCGTCGACGTATCTTCCTCGCCTGAGAGGAAGATGGCTGGGGAATGTGGTCAGCCGCACGCTTACCCGAGAGATGCGCTGCATCAGCGGGCGCACCTTGACTGCTGAGGACGTCAGCAGGAAGGAAAGGCTGGACGGGCGCATCCCCTTCAACGGTGGTGCCCGAGGCGTCGACTTTGTGCACCCAGACTGTGCAGGTCTTCTTCGGCTTCGACAGCCGCTTCGAAGGACTCGTACTTCCTTCAGAAATGAACTCCTCGTACGCCTGTTGATTGAGGCGCACTACCAGCGTCTTGTGGAAGGAGCCCACCTCCACGTCGTCGGCCTGTGACACGACTTTCTCGGTAGAAGAGAAAGAGGTCCCCAGCAGAGTCGCCAGCTTGTTTGCCATTAAAATTGTTTTGATTGAAATCTTAATACAAACAGAACAGTGATACAATATAGGACTTAGATGTAGTCCTAGGAGTACACTTTTGTTAAAACTGGGTCCTTAGTGCCAATGGAGCGAGTGGTAATGCGTTGACTCCGTTGACCGGCTGACGGCGGTTATCGGTTCTCTGAAGGTGTTGATTGCTCTGGGTGCTGGAGCTTGCTGAGAGGAGGAAGACGTTGAGTGTCTAGAACTGCCTCTCCGGTGATTCTCTGTTGTGGATTCTCTGTGAGTCTTGTGTTCTGAGTCTCTTGTCTGTGTGTGAAGGGGATGATCCTTCTATTTATAGTTTTGCAGGCTGGCTGCTCATGCGCGCATGTAGGATGCGCCGGTGTGGGGACGCCACGTGGAGGTTGCTGATGGAGGCACATGGATGCTGCGCCCTGATCGAGGGGGAGAACTCTTCATACTGCTGTTGTGAGCCGGCACGTAGCAGAGGGAAGATCTTTCCGTTGCTGAAATCTCGGATGAGTTAAGTCAAAGGACACGTGTCGTCGACTCATGGTTCGAAGATCTCGGATTTGGTGGAGAGGAGTGATCTGGTGAGCTGCGCTTTGGATTGGGCGCAGGAGGAGGCTGCGGCTCATAACCTTTAGGATTTATAAACCATTTAGAGCGCATGGCTTTTGAGGCGCATGCAGGTGACCTTCCTTCTGTCTTTCGGAATCAGAGATCAGTCTGGGACGCATGGCTTTTGAGGCGCATGCAAAACTTCAACCGGAGACTCTTCTTCTGTCTTTAGGGATCAGTGAAGGGACTGAGGTGCATGGCTTTTGAGGCGCATGCTGGTTTGGACGCATGGCCGTAGAGGCGCATGCGGGTGTGGACGCATGGCCGTAGAGGCGCATGCGGGTGGCCACGTGGCAGTAGCCGTCGGAATAGAGTCATGATGATGCTGACGTTGCCGACGCTTCGTTTTCTGAATAAAGCTGTCAACTGTTCAGACTTTGGGAGGCGTGCTGCCAACTCTGTCAGTTCAGCATTTAATGTTGGTGACGTTCGATGGACAGCTGAGTGGGCGCGTCGGTTGGCGTTCAACTCGGTATGGAGATGTGTGGGGGCGCACCCTCTATAATGCGCCGAGTACTGTAGGGCGCGTCTGTGTGATGCGCCTGATGCCGACGGGCGTGTCCGTGTGATGCGCTGTCTGGCTGGCGCATCGGACATGTCTTTTAATGATGCGGCTGTCTCGCTCTTCGAGTGCTATAAATAGTCGTTTGGCTGAATTCGAGGCGTCCGGTTCATCCATTTAATGTAAATTCATTGCACAGAATTCGGAGGGCCATCCATTTGGCGCGTGGGTTTGATCTGCCCGGCCTATAAATAGTGGCATGGAGAGAAGATTTGCTTCTCATTCCCTCACGTACTTCCAATATGAACTTGAACATACGGGCGCATTCTGCTGACGAAGTGCTCCCGAGGGTGAAGATGAGACGCTGTGTTGTCTTTGATGCACTTGAAGGTGACTGTTACATCCAAAAGACGGAGTCGAGGGCTTCTGAGGCAGGCGGAAGGTGCCTGTTGCATCCAAAGATAGGGATGCTCGAGCCTCGTCTCCGTTATTCCGGAAGAGCCGTAGATCGGAATGGCGGTGCTAGGCTCTCTCTTCCTTCAAAGTGGGTGTCGCCCACTTTGATTGTGTTGAAAGCTGCTCCTTTAGCCGCGGTTTCGATCACGGTCTTCCTTCGGCTTTGGAGGCTCTTTCGAAGCCTCCCCTGGCCACAGCATTTGCGGTGCTCTTCTCTTCCTTGGTTCCAGCCAGAGGGTTAAATGCTTTGTGTCGAAGCATTTATCGGATGAGCCTGGTTGGAAGAGCGGCACATAACTGGGCTCTGCTCGGCCAGGTGAGCCTGGCTGGAAGAATTTGGCTGAAGGGATGCACATAACTGAGCTGCTGAAGAGATGATGGGATGCGCCTGGATGGAGGCGCACGGTATCTGCTGCGCCTCACTGGTGGCGCATAGTGATGCTGCGCCTATCTGGAGACGCATGGTGGCCGCTGTGCTTATCTGAAGGCGCACGGTGGCCGCTGGCTGTAGGCTTAGGATCTTTCCTTTGTAGAATTTCTCCTTTGTACAACCTTTTCTAGACATGTAATAGACTTTTATATATAAATAAAAAGTCCTTCTTCAAATGTCTATACTTATTTGACTTTACTGTGAAGTTCTTCGTCTGAGCGCATGTAGTGTCTGGCGCATGGGCTTTCTGGTTGTGAAATTTCATGCTTCTACATGGTTTGGTCTAGTAATCTAGTATAGAAGAATGTATGCCTATTAGTATTCGGTAATTGACACGTGTTAGAATAGGAAGCAGCAACTTCAGGCCGTTTTCGTAAACTAATTTCCAACTTTTTGGAAGTGTCATATAATCTAGTATAGTCAGATGTAAGTAATTCTAATCTGACCTGTGTACACTGGAGACTCTTTTTCTCCTTAGATAGGTCTTCCTTTAACTGGATAATAGTTTGGTCTTTTTCTTCGGATAGCTTAACAGTCTCGTGTAACAACAATTTAATAGAAGAAAGCTCATCAGACTCATTTGAAGAGTCATTATCTCTAACCTGATCTAGTAGGTCGGTAAGTCATCCTATTTCACCTTTGTACTCTTTGAGTACCTTCTTAGAGGTTTCATATTTGCTACGTAGTTTTCTGTAATCATCAAACAGTTCACTGAAAGCCTCTCCTAATTGCTCAAAGGTGAAATCATCATAAGGGTCAAATAGAGGATTAGTGATTACCTGATCGCAAGCCATCAAGCACACATTTGCAGCGTCATCTGATTATTCATCTTCTGAGTCGCTGGCTTCACTTTCATGCCATATGCTTGTGTTGGCATACTTCCTTGATGTCGATTTCTTCAGGTAGCCTTTGTCATATTTGCTGTTTTTCTTTGATGATGATGATGAGGGACAATCTTTCTTCATGTGTCCTTTCTTCTTGCATCCGTAGCAAATAGGATCTTCCTCATTGTTGTTGTTGTCTTTGCTGTCCTTTGTTCTCCTATTAAATCTCATGAACTTCTTGAACTTTCTTACCAGAAAAGCTTGATCTTCAGAGTCGGAGTCGCTGTCGTCGGAATCATCTTCGATGGTTCTTCTATGTTGAGCCTTGAGAGCGATCGTCTTCTCTGACTTCTCCTTTGGTGTAGCATCCTCAAAGTCTTAAAGTTCTAACTCGTGAGTGAGTAGCTTACCCATGAGTGTTTCTAGAGACATTGTTGAGAGGTCATTCCCTTCAATGATTGTTGTAGCCTTTGGAATCCAGTCCTTTGTAAGGGCTCGTAGAAGTTTGCAAATCTTCTCATGGTTACTGTAATCCTTGCCTAGTGAGGACAAAGGATTTACAATATCCAAGAATCTTGTAAACATCTGAGTGACTGATTCACTTGGCTTCATTTTGAACGTCTTATACTCCTGAGTAAGTCTGCTGATCTTTGACTCCTTGACTTGTGTTGTTCCTTCGTGGGTTACTTCGAGAAGTTTCCACACTTCGTTTGATGTTGTGCAAGTAGACACCATGTTGAATTCAGTTCTGTCTAAAGCACAAAATAAAGCGTTAATAGTACGTGCGTCAAGACTGACCTTTTTTTTTCTTCCTCTGTATATTTGTCATGGGGTTTTTCAGCTAAAACACCATCAACATTAATACGAGGTGGCTTTTTATAGCCATCAATAACTACAGACCATAAGTTAAAATTAAGAGATTTCAGAAAGAAACTCATACGTGTTTTCCAATAAGTGTAGTTTGTGCCGTCAAACAGTGGAGGTCTGTTTGTGGCTTGGCCTTCACTTATGAATTTTACAGTTGCCATGTGTAATACTGTGATCTATATAAAAATTGAATATAACTGCAATTTTACCTTGCTTTACCTGTATAACCCGCTCTGATACCAATTGTAGGAACGAAATCGTAAAGCAGAATACTCTAGAGGGGGGGTGAATAGAGTAGGCAGCAGAATATTGCTAATAAAAAATCTTGTTAGCAGTTAGATCACAGATATAATAATAATCACAAAGGTAAATAACAGAAATTAAAAGTGATCAGAAGGCAAACGTAAACACCGAGATTTATACTGGTTTTCCTCTTGTGAGGACAAGTCCAGTCGGAAGAACTCTAGCTTCCAGTTGAATCTACTATTGGAAATTCTCGCAAGTTTTCATACGAAGTCCTTACAACTTCTACAGACGCGAGCTTTGATACGAAGAACTCGACCAGCTTCAATTGTGAAGAGTTGTATCTTCTATCAAGCCTCTAATTACAATCGCTCTGAAACTTCTAGACCATACCGTACTGACAAATCGACTAGAGGATTGTAACTGGCTTGGGATTTGAAATTGAAAGCTTTTAAGAACTCTTTAGAAGAATGTAAGCTCAGAAAGAGAAGAGATTGAAAGTGAATTGGTGAATTAAAATGATCGAAATACTTCTCTATTTATAGTTTTTCCAAAGACAGAACTCTAACAGAATTCAGGCAGAATTCGGACAGAACTCTTTGTAACAAACCGTAATTGAAGGTTGACCAAGTTCAAAAACCCAACGTTCACTAACATTCCAAATAGCCGAACTCTGGCCAAACTCGGGCCGAGTTCTCCTGGGGTTTTGCTAGTTCATTTTTGGAGAAAATAAATTTTGGCTTTTTGAAAAATCCTTCAGAAGCTTTTTATAAAAAGAATGTTTTTCAAAAACGTAGGTCATTTGTAAAAGAATAGGATGGTTTTGAAAAACGTTTTCGGATAGCCTATTTGCCAGTACGACTCGGTGTACAATATATTCCTAGACTCAATAAAATGAAAAATTATATTGCTTAACATGAAGTATATTCTGAATGGCAAACAGCTTCAGTCTTGAACATTGTTGATATCCATTGTTGAGCAGTGTCCAAAATATCGTAGGTAAATATCTGAGGTGACTTGTATTTATATCGAGACAGAGTTTGATCAATTATTAAAATCAGGTTTGACCATGACCAATGGGCCAACATGTTCCACTTACCGTACATGTTCGCATGTACTATTTCTCTCACATGATTTAGCTATGTCATAAGTTCTCTGTTTAATTCAAAAGTCCACAGTTTACATTATGCCACATGTTAATTACTTTATGCTCCAAGATGCTTTACTTATTGTCTTCCTATGTTCGGGATAAGTGTATTGGTAGTGCACGAGTCTCGATCTGCTCTTACTTATTGCTTTCTCTAACCATTGTTGATGTTAGTGATTGTTGGTTTTAGTTCATAGTTTGGCTTCCTTGTGGTACTTGCTATTGGGGGTCTGACCCCACTGGTTTTGTTTGGCCAGATCTAATAGAGAAGCCCAGAGGATCTTCCGTACCATCTACTCGACGGTGACCATCCAGAGCACCAGAGTACCCAAGTGGGTTTCTCATTTTATTCTTCCACTGGTTATGTACATTATTCTTTTGTGGCATTTAGCCTCCGAGCACGTGTTTAGCTCGTGTTTTGGTCCTTGACCTTTAGCCTACGAGCATAAACATGATGTGCGTATTCTAGACTGCAGCTAGAGCTATAATGTATGACTAATACTCTTGCTAGTTTCTCCATTTTGTATTACTAGCTTCATGATCATCCATGTATATATATGGTTTGGGACGCTTTACTATTGTATGTCTGATGATCATACTGCTTGTACCTTGTATAATTGCCTGTGATTGAGATACCTAGGATTGTTTAAACCTAGGATCGACTGTTGGCTTGTAGAAGTAACCCCCATGTCTTGACAGCTTATACGTAATTTTATAGTACTGGTGTACTTTGGGATTACATAGCTGGCCTTATTCGTGTAACACCCAATTTTCCAGATGAGGGTAATTTTGAAATTTTGTGTTTTTAATTATTTAATTATGATATTTAAATAATAATATGATTTTTGGTGATTTTTAATCATTTTAAAACTATTGAAAATCATGACTTGTGATTTTGGTGTTTTGCTAGTGTAACCCTAGAGACAGTTTGACCTAGAACCTAGCCATGTGATTAAGGTATTTCATTTATCATTTTTTACTTGAGGATATTTTGGTCATTTTGAATTATTTGAATTTAATATATATTTTATTGGAATTTAATATGATTAATGGGATGGTGTGAATTAATCATTAATTAATCAATTGCCTTGTGTTGTGTTTAACCCTAACCTAGATTGACCTAACCTAGATTAGTCATACCTAGACTTAGCTAGCCATGGTTAGTGATGGTTAGTATTAATTTGTTTTGATTTAGTCATGTTAGTTAGAGTTAACTAGGTTGCATTTAAGTCATGTGTGAAACCTAGGTTGTAGGCCCTTGATTTGACTAGGAGGAATGATAGCCCTAGATCAAATCCCAAAAAAACCCTAAGCCTAGAGTTTTGGCCAGCCAACATAGGGAATCCCACCCCTATATAATGCCTCTTCCATTAGTTGTAGCCTTCTTAAGAAAGTTTCCAAGTTTAGAAGAAGGAGAGGTATAGAAATCTTCCTAAAGCCCTAGTTTCTTCATTTTAATTCCTTTTCCACTCTAGTCTTTTGCATTTGTTCCTAATCCAGCTCTATTTCATGTCCATGGAGAGAAACCTCAGCTTTGGAGCAATTTGGGGCATTGGGGATAGCTAGGAGGAACCTCATTTTGAAGCTTTCCTTTGAGAAGGAACACATATAGGTAAATCCCTATTCCCTCCACCAAATTTAGATTTCTTTGCAGGATAGGAAGCCCTAGGTGTCCTCTCTCTGTAGGAATAAGTTTTACTAGATTTCGTGTCCATTTGGTGTCCGTATCGGACACGTGTCATAGTGTACGTATAGGTGTTTGATAGAATGCCTCTTAGGATTTTATTTCTAATTTTTGTGGAACTAATTGCATGGAATGATAGATCTATATATGTATATTATATTTAGTGTAGACTGAGCATGAATTCGAGTCGTGTTCGTGTCCAAAACGGACACGAACACGCCCGCAGCAGCCTTAGGGCAGTGTCCTGCTACTCGAGGATTCGTGCACAGTGTATGTGTCACTTGGACACATTTTCTTTGACACATAGGTGGGTCTAGTGTCTGACAAGACTCCCCTAAAGTCTCGTCTTGTTTCGTGTCATGTCGAGTAAGGAAATACGTGTGCACGGGTCTTACACTGTCACACGCACGCACAGTTTTGGCTCTGTTACGGCCTCCAAAACTCTTGACACGACCCTTGTGGACATGGTGCAGGGTGACACGAGTGAAGCCCTATATAGGGTGAACACATGGGCACGAGCACGAGTCATGTCGTGCCCTGTGTCGCGTGCACGAGGCCGTATCCTCGCTGCACGAGCCTGTCTGATACACTGTTTACTGTCACATTGGTGTCAGTTAAATTTGACACAGTTGGACACGTTTTGGGACACGAGCATGACCCCCTGACACATTTGCACATGTGACTCACCTTCCTATGCAACTGATTTGGGTTTTGGATTAATATGGTATTCGAATTTAGGAAATTGCTATTTTTTTGATACTTACTGATATGCTGAGTTCCTGAAGTTTTAATGAAGGTATTCGACTACTTTTGAATGTAAATTCGAATGTAGATTCACAACTACATACCAGGATTAGCCTATCATGTTGGGTTCATAATTTGCATAGAAATTCAGTTTTAAATTGGCATTGGGCTTTTGAGATTTTATTAACTGATGTACACTGTTTCCTGATTTCTGAGTTAGAGGCACTTTTTAACCCAAATTGCATGAATTAGATCACCATGTTACTTCATTATACATGTAATAGATTACTGACACGATTGGTTATAATTTGTATTAAGCCTTGGGATTTCATTGAACTATTTTTCTTTTCTGTTTTCCTGAGAACCTACACCATGTCACAGACACACACACACTGAAATAAAAACTGAGATTGGCTTTTCAAACAAAAACTGAGTTTGGGTTCATGTTTCGATTTCAAAATTGGCTTGAGTCTTGTTTCAATTGGTTGTTACATGTATACAAACCTGGAAATGGATTACTGAATATTGAGGCTGTCAACACAAACTTTAGTTGAACTCTTCACCCATGTACCCTATCTACCCCTGTCACATTGCAATAAACCTGAGAACTGAGAGGTATCAGGAAAACCTGAGAACTGAGATGTATCAATAAACCTGAGAACTGAGAAGTAACACCCTATTTTACTGTCACATTGACACAGGTGCACTGATTTCCAGGTTTCACTAATCTCCATGCACTGTCTTTATCCTACTCACCATACACACACATGTATACCCTTAACCTCTCTCTCTATATCTCTATGTATATATGAATATATGTATGTAGGCATGTATTTGTATACACTGTTAGTTTTCCTGAGATTGTAATACACTGTTGACACTGTCATATATGATTCCCAGTACACAGAACACCCATTCACATTCACACACACATACAAAATCCTAAATCTGATAATACAGTAGCTAACAGCATACTTAGCTCTATGTAAGCCTATGCATACACCCATGCCTCCTCTACATATAACACACACATTGTTTCCCTGTTACATGTCCACCCTCTACACACATTTCACAAATTGACACCCACACACACCACCTAAATACTAAAAAAACCTGAGAGCACTATTCCTAACTGCTACACACACACACAGGAATACATTCCTATCACTGGGACTGACACCCACTGGACACTAGAATTCAATTCCTGAAAACACTGAGACACATTCACTGATTTCTAATTTTAATGAGTTTTCAACCAAATTCTTATGATTGAATTGTAGCATAATTCATCCCCAATATGTCTGAGTATAGTTGCATGCTAGGTTAGTTGTTAACATAGGAATTGGGTTTCGAAATGGGTGGACTTATTTTATGAACTGTCATTTTGCCAAATCCCTGTTACTTTGACACATAACTGAGACACTTGCATTGAAAACCTGAGAATGGTTTATTCGAATATGATACTGATTTTCCTCTTGTGTTAACACACAGGGACACATTCCAGTACATAGGACACCCTAACATGTGCCCTCTACCTATCCTTCTATTTTTTTTATATATATATCTATATGTGATGCATATATATATATATATATATATATTTTTATATATATATATATATATATATATCTATATGTGATGCATATATTATAGGTAGCCTATATATTTATAATGTGTGTTATTATATTAATTTAGATATATTAATATATGGGTATATGTGAATATGTGGTTTGGTATAGGCATGACATTGCCTATGGGCCTATAGCCTATGAGTGTGGTTTGAATGCCAGTTAACATGTGTAGTTGGCTTGCATAGCCTAGAAATGGTGTGTGCTTACTAGAATAGACTAGTTAGGCCTAGTGAGACTTGTTGGCTTAGACTTGACCTAGTTGACCTAGTTTGACTAGTCTAGTTGACTAGAGTTGACCGAGAGTTGGCTTTAGTCCAGTTTGACCCCAAACTTCATGTAGATGCATTGTAGCAGTATGTTATATCATTTTTAGACTTATAGTGACTTGTACTGTTCTATAGGAGACAGACACCACTCCTCGGACAGTATATACTCTTCAAATACTCATGATACAAGCGAGTACATTCTCTGACCGTTTCATACTTGTCTGGATTTACATTCTTGCTTTAGATTACTGTACTTGATGCTGACATGATTGTTATCACGGATTGGTACTATATGGATCTTCTTTTGAGATGTTATCTCCTTGTATTCACTAAATACATATTGTGATGTGCGCTTCACTTACATATTGTATTTATTGAATACCCTTATCCTTGTATACTCATTGTACATATTGTACTCTCATTATCACATGAGTCCCATGGATAGACCATTGTACAACTATTGTATAACATTATACATCTATTGTATAACATTGTACACTATTGTATAAGATAACGTAACTGGAGTGGATCCTTGTGTATTGATTGGGGAGGGGGAGTAAAATTGGTTATGTAATCAAATCCTATTGTACAACATTGTATAACTATTGTATATGTTTATTGTGCACTCACATACAATGGAGTTACCATTGCATTGTCCTAAACCGTTTACATAACCATATTGTACTCTAAATCACATATTGCTTACAGTTCTTACTTATCATATATATATATTTCCTATTATCAAATCTCTGCTGTTTTTCATATACATTCTTCTTTCAGCGTTTCCTGTATCTTACTCTATTGTATGCTTTATATTTCCTAACATGATATGAACTGCGTGAGATGTTTTGTGCTCGCTCCGTCCTGACTGGACCTGTTGAAAATTTTATAGAGAATGATGAGGCTCTGGTGTCTTCCCATTATGGTGTAGCCTTAGACAATACTTGTGACTTGGACCCACTTGCAGTAGAGGATCTACCACCAGTGGTTTAGACTGCTAGCTTAGACTCTTATCTTGTCTTTCTCATTGATACATTATTGTATATATACTGGGAGTTTATTTTATCTGATATTTATGGAGATGTTATCTTAGACACTTAGACTTCTATCTGATTGTATCTTTGTGGATTCATTTCGTTCCATATCTATCTATCTCTTTATCGTATTCTACCTTAGATGTGATTGAGAGTGTGTTGCTATGTCACCTCCATTCGGAGTGTATATACTGTACAGGTACCTTTATATTGTTAGATGATTGACCTAGGACAGCGTTCTACCGCCGACACTGCGGCGTAGGCTGGGCGCTGTTACGTACTCGTACCCTCACGGTGGGTGCGGGTCGTGACACATTTTTAGTAGTGGCCCATGCAGGTCGAGTTTGTGTAGTGGTACTCAAACTAGAGTATCACTACAACCTGCAGTAGTATTAGGATATTTTGAAGGTACTCAATCACACTAGGAAAATCTCCTTATCAGATCCCTTTTATCTAAATTTGCTGCTTATTGTTTTTTTCTTGAATATTAACTGTCTTCCTTTGATTTTTTGCTTTATTCTCAGTAATTGATTGTTGTTTTGATCTGTCTTCATAATGGTTATGGAGACATGATATCATCGCTTCGGTTCGGGGGATACTATCGAGAGGCTGGCCACCTCTCGTCCTGTTCATCAGGGCCTCGAGACCGCAGCTCCTGTTGTGCCGACTCAGATTGGCGTTTCTGCAACATTGGAGGTGCACCTCTGTCTGTACAAAGACTTTTTCCTTTCATTCCTGATTTCTCTCAGCAGCAGCGGTTCATGCAGCATCAGCAGCAGACCAGGGGAAACCAGCAGAGGCGAGCTATCGTCAGGACAGTCGATGATGCACAGACCATTGGAGATCTTGCTGCAAGTTCCGTTCTTCTCGATTCCATTCCCTCAATTGTCTTTTATAACTACCTTGAAATCCGATTCCATCTGTTCCTTGTTGATTGATTAATTTTGTCATGTTGCTCTTTTGTTATGTTTGTTTTTCTTCTGAGAAAATCATATGGGCTAGGTCACCTCAGTTATGGGATCTAGAATCTTCGATAGTCGTGTTAGCGGGCATAGTGAGGACATATAGTCAGATTTTGGACGTATTTTTCGGGTGTGGGAATTTAAGGTTTTTGCCGTCGCATGCGGCAATGCAAAAATTTTAAATACCATGAACCTAGAGGTATGTACCTTAGTCGAGGACTCTGTGATTATCGTAGCCTTGCTCACTAGCATGACAAAGACTCTGAACAACATGATTTTGGACAGACGCATATGATTATCATACCCTTCTGTTGTTAAAAAAATTGTATTCCATCATCAATAACTTAAAAGTAGGGATATTTAGTTTTGTAGAGCTTACTCATATGTAGTTCTTTCATAGTGTAATGATATGATGACTTGTAGAGTGTCTGTACCCTAGAGAGGATAGTTAGCATTGGTATTAGAATAGTAACCCATGGTAGATGATTTCCCTGTTATTTATAATACCAACCAGTTTACATATAGGATGTTAGTATGCCTTACAGCCTTGATAATTGTTATTACTTTCCTTACATTTTTCCAGTGAGGCACCCATGACCAGAGCCTGTCCTTGAGTATAGTTGTAGTTTCACCTAAGACTAAGAGGTCTATATATATAGATGATATACTTAGGATATATGTGATGGGTTGTTGTTCTTGAGCATATATATATGTGGTATTTGGGATTGGTGTGCTTAGCTTGTAGGTATTTAGTTATGGATGACTTGATAGGATTGGGAAGTTAAGAGCTAGCCTATTATAGAGTTTCTCTTTTTGTTAAATCCTAGTTGCCAACACTTAGGTAGCTAGCATAGATAAAATCCTAAGAAGTTGACCAGCTGATGACTACGTACTAGGATGTTGAGAAAATTGACTAGTGATTGACCCTTGACTATGTTTGACCTAGAAGGGGGTACGATCATCTTAATTTCGAGGACGAAATTTTTCCAAGGTGGGAAGGATTGTAACACCCAATTTTCCAGATGAAGGTAATTTTGAAATTTTGTGTTTTTAATTATTTAATTATGACATTTAAATAATAATATGATTTTTGGTGATTTTTAATCATTTTAAAACTATTTAAAATCATGACTTGTGATTTTGGTGTTTTGCTAGTGTAACCCTAGAGACAGTTTGACCTAGAGCCTAGCCATGTGATTAGGATATTTCATTTATCATTTTTTGCTTGAGGGTATTTTGGTCATTTTGAATTATTTGAATTTAATATATATTTTATTAGAATTTAATATGATTAATGGGATGGTGTGATTTAATCATTAATTAATCAATTGCCTTGTGTTGTGTTTAGCCCTAACCTAGATTGACCTAACCTAGATTAGTCATACCTAGACTTAGCTAGCCATGGTTAGTGATGGTTAGTATTGATTTGTTTTGATTTAGTCATGTTAGTTAGAGTTAACTAGGTTGCATTTAAGTCATGTGTGAAACCTAGGTTGTAGGCCCTTGATTTGACTAGGAGGAATGATAGCCCTAGATCAAATCCCAAAAAGAACCCTAACCCTATAGTTTTGGCCAGCCAAAATAGGGAATCCCACCCCTATATAATGCCTCTTCCATTAGTTGTAGCCTCCTTAAGAAAGTTTCCAAGTTTAGAAGAAGGAGAGGTATATAAATCTTCCTCAAGCCCTAGTTTCTTCATTTTAATTCCTTTTCCACTCTAGTCTTTTGTATTTGTTCCTAATCCAGCTCTATTTCATGTCTATGGAGAGAAACCTCAGCTTTGGAGCAATTTGGGGCATTGGGGATAGCTAGGAGGAACCTCATTTTGAAGCTTTTCTTTGAGAAGGAACACATATAGGTAAATCCCTATTCTCTCCACCAAATTTTGATTTCTTTGCATGGATAGGAAGCCCTAGGTGTCCTCTCTCTGTAGGAATAGGTTTTGCTAGATTTTGTGTCCATTTGGTGTCCGTATCGGACACGTGTCATAGTGTACGTATAGGTGTTTGATAGAATGCCTCTTAGGATTTTATTTCTGATTTTTGTGGAACTAATTGCATGGAATGACAGATCTATATATGTATATTATATTTTGTGTAGACTGAGCACGAATTCGAGTTGTGTCCGTGTCCAAAACGGATACGAACATGCCCGCAGCAGCCTTAGGGCAGTGTCCTGCTACTCGAAGATTCGGGCGCAGTGTCTGTGTCACTTGGACACGTTTTCTTTGACACAGAGATGGGTCTAGTGTCTGACAAGACTCCCCTAAAGTCTCGTCTTGTGTCGTGTCGTGTCGAGTAAGGAAACACGTGTGCACGGGTGTTATACTGTCACACGCACGCATAGTTTTGGCTCTGTTACGGCCTCCAAAACTCTTGACACGACCCTTGTGGATACTGTGCAGGGTGACACGAGTGAAGCCCTATATGGGGCGAACACATGGACACGAGCACGAGTCGTGTTGTGTCCTGTGTCGCGTACACGAGGCCATGTCCTCACAGTACGAGCCTGTCTGATACACTGTTTACTGTCACATTGGTGTCAGTTAAATTCGACACAGTTGGACACATTTTGGGACACGAGCATGACCACCTAACACATGTGCACATGTGACTCACCTTCGTATGCAACTGATTTAGGTTTTGGATTAATATGGTATTCGAATTTAGGAAATTGCTATTTTTTTGATACTTACTGATATGCTGAGTTCCTGAAGTTTTAATGAAGGTATTCGACTACTTTTGAATGTAAATTCGAATGTAGATTCACAACTATATACTAGAATTAGCCTATCATGTTGGGTTCATGATTTGCATGGAAATTCAGTTTTAAATTGACATTGGGCTTTTGAGATTTTATTGACTGATGCACACTGTTTCCTGATTTCTGAGTTAGAGGCACTTTTCAACCCAAATTGCATGAATTAGATCACCATGTTACTTCATTATACATGTAATAGATTACTGACATGATTGGTTATAATTTGTATTGAGCCTTAGGATTTCATTGAACTATTTTTCTTTCCTGTTTTCCTGAGAACCTACACCATGTCACAGACACACACACACTGAAACAAAAACTGAGATTGGCTTTTCAAACAAAAACTGAGTTTGGGTTCATGTTTCGATTTCAAAATTGGCTTGAGTCTTGTTTCAATTGGTTGTTACATGTATACAAACCTGGAAATGGATTACTGAATGTTGAGGCTGTCAACACAAACTTGAGTTGAACTCTTCACCCATGTACCCTATCTACCCCTGTCATATTGCAATAAACCTGAGAACTGAGAGGTATCAGGAAAACCTGAGAACTGAGATGTATCAATAAACCTGAGAACTGAGAAGTAACACCCTATTTTACTGTCACATTGACACAGGTGCACTGATTTCTAGGTTTCACTAATCTCCATGCACTGTCTTTATCCTACTCACCATACACACACATGTATACCCTTAACCTCTCTCTCTTTATCTCTATGTATATATGAATATATGTATATATGTAAATATGTATGTAGGCATGTATTTGTATACACTATTAGTTTTTCTGAGATTGTAACACACTGTTGACACTGTCACATATGATTCCCAGTACACAGAACACCCATTCACATTCACACACACACACAAAAAATCCTAAATCTGAGAACACAAGAGCTAACAGCATACTTAGCTCTATGTAAGCCTATGCATACACCCATGCCTCCTCTACATATAACACACACATTGTTTCCCTGTTACATGTCTACCCTCTACACACATTTCACAAATTGACACCCACACATACAACCTAAATACTAAAAATACCTGAGAGCACTATTCCTAACTGCTACACACACAGGAATACATTCCTGTCATAGGGACCGACACACACTGGACACTGGAATTCAATTCCGGAGAACACTGAGACACATTCACTGATTTCTGATTTTATTGAGTTTTTAAGCAAATTCTTATGATTGAATTACAGCATAATTCATCCCCAATATGTCTGAGTATAGTTGCATGCTAGGTTGGTTGTTAACATAGGAATTGGGTTTCGAAAGGGGTGGACTGATTTTATGAACTGTCATTTTGCCAAATCCCTGTTACTTTGACACATAACTGAAACACTTGCATTGAAAACCTGAGAATGGTTTATTCGAACATGACACTGATTTTCCTCTTGTGTTAACACACAGGGACACATTCCAGTACACAGGACACCCTCACATGTGCCCTCTACCTATCCTTCTAGGTATACACACACACACACACATATATATATATATATATATATATATATATATATATATATATATATATATATATATATATATATATGTGATGCATATATTATAGATAGCCTATATATTTATAATGTGGGTTATTATATTAATTTAGATATATTAATATATGGGTATATGTGAATATGTGGTTTGGTATAGGCATGACATTGCCTATGGGCCTATAGCCTATGGCTCATTGCCAATGAGTGTGGTTTGAATGCCAGTTAACATGTGTAGTTGGCTTGCATAGCCTAGAAATGGTGTGTGCTTACTAGAATAGGCTAGTTAGGCCTAGTGAGATTTGTTTGGCTTAGGCTTGACCTAGTTGACCTAGTTTGACTAGTCTAGTTGACTAGAGTTGACCGAGAGTTGACTTTAGTCCAGTTTGACCCCAAACTTCATGTAGATGCATTGTAGCAGTCTGTTATATCATTTTTAGACTTATAGTGACTTGTACTGTTCTATAGGAGACAAACACCACTCCTCGGACAGTAGATACTCTTCAGATACTCAGGATACATGCGAGTACATTCTCTGACCGTTTCATACTTGTCTGGATTTACATTCTTGCTCTAGATTACTGTACTTGATGCTGACACGATTGTTATCACGGATTGGTACTATATGGATCTTCTTTTGAGATGTTATCCCCTTGTATTCACTAAATACATATTGTGATGTGCGCTTCACTTACATATTGTATTTATTGAATACCCTTATCCTTGTATACTCATTGTACATATTGTACTCTCATTATCACATGAGTCCCATGGATAGACCATTGTACAACTATTGTACAATATTGTACATCTATTGTATAACATTGTACACTATTGTATAAGATAACGTAACTGTAGTGGATCCTTGTGTATTGATTGGAAAGGAGGAGTAGAATTGGTTATTTAATCAAATCCTATTGTACAACATTGTATAACTATTATATATGTTCATTGTGCACTCACGTACAATGGAGTTACCATTACATTATCCTAAACCGTTTACATAACCATATTGTACTCTAAATCACATATTGCTTACAGTTCTTACTTATCATATATAGATATTTCCTATTATCAAATCTCTACTATTTTTCATATACATTCTTCTTTCAATGTTTCCTGTATCTTACTCTATTGCATGCTTTATATTTCCTAACTTGATATGAACTGCGTGAGATGTTTTGTGCTCGCTCCGTCCTGACTGGACCTGTTGAAAATTTTACAGAGTATGATGAGGCTCTGGTGTCTTCCCATTATGGTACAGCCTTAGACAACACTTGTGACTTGGACCCACTTGCAGTAGAGGATCTACCACCATTGGTTTAGACTGCTAGCTTAGACTCTTATCTTGTCTTTCTCATTGATACATTATTGTATATATACTGGGAGTTTATTTTATCTGATGTTTATGGAGATGTTATTTTAGACACTTAGACTTCTATATGATTGTATCTCTGTGGATTCATTTCGTTCCATATCTATCTATCTCTTTATCGTATTTTACCTTAGATGTGATTGAGACTGTGTTGCTATGTCACCTCCATTCGGAGTGTATATACTATACAGGTACCTTTATATTGTTAGATGATTGACCTAGGACAGCGTTCTACCGCCGACACTGCGGCGTAGGCTGGGTGCTGTTACGTACTCGTACCCTCACGGTGGGTGTGGGTCGTGACAGTTCGTCCCCACTTGCTATTATTCTGGTTCTGGGGCGTGACACTATCAGCTTCTGAAGCATAGTTTGCTTCATCACCTTCTCTCTCTGTCTTATTCTTCTTTTTCTTGTTCTTCTTCTTTGGATGAGAATACTTATTTGCATAATGTTCTTTCTTATTGCAGTTGAAGCACTTCACATTCTCAATAGGTGTTTTGGACTTGGATCTTGACCTTCTATTAAAAGATACTTTATCATTTGCCCTTCCTCTTACCGTCAAATCTTGGGCTTGGCCTCCACCGTTTCCGCCATTAGATGCCAACCTTCATACCTTATTAGACAATTAGGCACTTGTAGCTTCTTCTACGAAAATTGAGTCCTTTCCGTACAGTAACGTTTGAATAATATTCTCATAAGAACCGGGCAAAGAAAATAATAAGATTAGTGCCAAACGATCATCTTCTTCATGTATGTCAACATCCTTCAAGTCGGAAATAATTCGATTGAATTTTAAAATATGATCCCGAATTGACTTACCTTCTTCCATCACTAGTCTGTAAAGTGACTTTAACATATAAAGTCGGTTGGTGAGAGTCTTCGTCATGTAGAGTGATTCCAACTTCAACCAGAGCCCAGCGGCGGTAGTTTCGTCCTTCACAGAGTACATGACATCCCTTTCAAAACACAGGCGAATAACGGCACATACTTCGAGATCCATGTCATCCCAATTATTATCGGTCATGTCAGTGGCCTTCTTGGATTTTTCCCGTAAAGCTTTGTGAAGCTTTTGAGATATGAGAACGTCATTCATCTGGCGTTTCCAAAAGCCAAAATCATTCTTCCCATTGAACTTCTTAATTTCGTACTTCCTGATCCTTTTTGACGGAGCCATATCAAGTATCCACCCAATTAACTTTTTCTAAGAACTTTGTCGAAAACTTTGCTAGACTCCCAAAGCTCTGATGCCAATTTGTTGTGGCACAGGGGAAATAAACTTAAGAAATTCAAAGAAAATTCACAACCACAAAGACAATAATTTACGTGGTTCGGCCAAGATGCCTACTTTCACAAACGATGGTGATTTAATTCCACTATGAAGAAGAAAAGGAATTACAATAGCTCTCAACACTTCTCTCCTTGTACTCAAGAACTCTTTATCACAAAGATAAAAACAAATCTCTTAAATTTTTGTGTGTGTTGAACTTATTCAACAACTTTAGCTCTCTTGTGTTGAACTTATTCAACAACTTGAGCACAATGAGATATCTCAAGGAGAACCTATAGACCCCTTAATATAGCATAGAAATCCAATCTTATGTAGGCTAAAAAATATAATCCTAATCCTATATAGTATTACCACATATATGGTCAAACCCAATCTTGTATAGGATTACCATATATATGGACAATTTCCTTCAGACCTAAATAGTCTTCTGAACAATAGTAAAATCTAAGCATAAAGTTTACTATTTTTTGTATAGGATTAGTAAAATCCAATCTTGTATAGGATTACCATTTTTGGACAATTTCCTTCAGACCTAAATACTCTTCTGAACAATAGTAAAATCTAAGCATAAAGATCCTAAAACTAGATAAGACAAATGTTATAATATGAGAAGAAATGAAGGGTTTGAAAATTTAAGGGTTAAGTAATCAAAATAATTTGTTCTTCTTTGAGTCGATGGACTATGTTAAGATATTATTTTATTTTGATAGTTGGAGAGGGATTGAGTCCCTTGAGCTAGTATGGTTTCATTTGCGAGATACTCCGTAGAAGTGGTAGCTCTGGTATGGTAAAGTATAATGGGAAGACAATAATTTTTTTTTTAAAGAAATGAGTAATTGTGGCGAACTCGTCTCCACTGGAGCTCGAACTCCGGACCACTTGGGCCGCATACATCTCCCTTAGCCACTAGGCTAGAGGTCATTTGCGAGAAGACAATAATTTGAATTCCAGCTCGGACAATAATTTAATACGTATTAGTTCGGTATCGTACGTTGATAACAAACTCAATATAAGATATCCGGAGTTTTAGTACATCGGCCTAGTCTGGTCTGCCGAAAAGAATGGAAACGAAAGGAAATAATTTTTTTGTCATTCATATGTGTCAATAATTTTTATTTTCAAACACAATAGGTTGGAGATGCTCTTAGTTTTTTTGTTGTTTTTTTTGAATTTGCATGAAGTATCTTATACGCTTCTATGAGGAGGAATCTTATTTTAGTTTTTGTTCTGGATAGGTTCAAAATTATAGAGGAAGTAATGAGTTTTTAATTTTCTTCTGTTGGCCATCTATAATATAAAAAACAGTAGGTTTTTGGTCCGACCCATGTGCTTTGGTTCAACGATGATGAAAGGACTAAATTTCCCCTCTCTATAAGAGAGGAGGAGGTTCCATGTTGGGTACGGAGCAACCGGTTGTTCCAACGGTAACCCGCCTCCAGCTCCTCTTGCACCGTCCCTCCCTCTGCCGCCTCCGCTCCATCCTCTCCCACGCCGTCGTCGCCGGCCTCTTCCGCAACCCCTTCGTCGTAAGCAGCCTCCTCCACCGCGCCGCCGACGTCGACCCTTCCTTCGCCGCCTCCCTCTTCTCTGTCATGACCAACCCCAACCCCTTTTCCTTCAACACTGCCATCGCCATCTCCGCCGACCCACTCTCTATCTACTCCCAAATTCTTCGCCGTCGCTTCCCTCCCGACTCCCACACCTTCTCTTCCTTGCTCAATACCACCACCGTCGCCGCCACCAGGTTGCTCTACGCACACGCCCTCCTCTTCGGATTCTGGCTCGACCCCTTCGTGCAGACCATCCTGCTCACCGCCTACTTCCGACACGGCTCCGTCGATCACGCCCTGCGGGTGTTCGACGGAATACCGCACAGGGACGTCATCTCCTGGACCGTCGCCGTCTCGGGCCTCGCCGCCCTCGGACGCCCTGTGACGGCCCTGTACGTCTTCGCCTCCATGAGGCCCCACGCTGTCCCGAACGCCGCCACCGTGGTCTTTGCCATGTCCGCCTCCGCCGGGCACGGGTCCCTGACGCTGGCCCGGAGCTTGTACGTCTACGTCGAGAAGGCCGGGTTCGAAGGCCGCATCTCTGTCCGAAACTCCCTGGTGCTGGCCGGTGCCTGCACGCCTACGTCGAGAAGGCCGGGTTCATGTCCGTGCCATTATTGCACGGGTTATCCACTTGTTTATTCATAAACTACAGATGACTGGATATTTGCAATTAATTAACATTCACCGTGCCATCTGATCTCACATGAAAAATAAAAAGTTTTTGAGGATGGGAAAGAGAGATGCTCGCTTACTAAGCGGCATCTATTCAAGTATTTTTAAGATCTGCTGACAATAATATTTTAAGGGAAATTTAGTTTTATGGTCTCACGCAGAAGGACGGAGCTAGGCCTTGCGTTAGACAGGGGCCGAGACTTGGAAGAGATGGGATGCTCAACGTATCAAGAAGTTTTGGTCATTAGAGAGCTGAGGAAAAACAACGAAGGAACGAGAGCATGAGGTCGATGTTTGGCTTCGATGTGAATTGGCTGAATTTTGTTGCAGTTTTTGTGTTATCGACAGCAACACCGGTACGAACAATTGCGGCATGGGACAAAACTGTGGAGAGTTTGGAGACTATAAAGTAAATAACCTAATTGAGTGAGCTCAGCGAACTTTAGATGAATCATTCACCATGAATGGGTTTGAAGAAAAACATTGCCTATAAATTTTTTTGGACTTTTGATCAATTTTAGGGGGGCCAGGGCCCCCTTTGGCCTATACATAGTTTCGTCCCTGCTCACACATATACATGGATATTAGGGATATTAGGATTTTGGTCTCAAATAGTGATTTCGAGACCCAAATTCTAACATCGGTCAATTTCGAGACCCAAATTCTAACATTTATATATATGTGAGACCCTAAAACTAAATAACCCATATTTTTATTGGTTTTAAGAGGTTTTTGAACCGATCGTTTGTGGAGTATTTAAAAAAAACTTGTTTGGTAAGTTTTTAGTCATATGATTTGGTCGGCTCAAAAGACTTTCAAAATTTGTACAATATAATTTTGAGTGTTTTTATAAACACCCCAAATCAAGGTATTTTGAAGATTATTAATTTTTAATTATTTATATCTTTAATAAAAAATTAATTATAACTACTAATTGTTGGTTCTTTTGCTCCTTGACATGAAGAGAGCTTGCTCTCAACATGCCTAGTAAAGTTTAGTCCCAAACGGAAAGTGCACCATGAGTTATCTCAACATATATACTTGTATGTGTTGTTGGGATATGCACATGGGGTGGCGACCCTAAGGAGGGAACCATGTGGGTGATTTTACTAGGAGGTAAGGATAAGACTCCAAGTAAAGCATTCAAGCTTTTTGCTCTTGGAAAATTAATTTCCATTAGAGCTAAGCCCTGTAGGGGCTTAGCGACTCGGACTCGGGCTCATGGGCTCATGAGGCGTAATATGGCATTTTATTGTCGTACTTTGCACTTAGCATGTCAGCATCGTCGCTAGGCGCATAGTGCGTTTAAGTTGCATGAGCCTTGCGCAGGTTGCACGGGGCGCGCTGGTTGCGCAAGGCGCACGGGGAGTACGGGGCGCGCTGGTTGTGCTGGGCATGCGCAACTCGCACAGATCGTGGCTGTCCACGTTTTGACCATTTCGTAACGTAGGATAAGTGATCCGGAGATTTCGGATCTGACATCATATCGTCGCGCACATTGCGGATCTGAGCGGTTACAACAGGACACTATATATAGGGCCTCTCTTCTCACAGAAAAGGATAGATTTTTTCTAAACAAAAATAT
The DNA here is from genome assembly GCA_029216955.1 of Iris pallida. Classification (NCBI taxonomy): domain Eukaryota; kingdom Viridiplantae; phylum Streptophyta; class Magnoliopsida; order Asparagales; family Iridaceae; genus Iris; species Iris pallida. Next base: position 2,555,498 of record JANAVB010012000.1, read on the forward strand.
TCTATATGTGAGCAGAGTGAGTTCCTCGACCCATTCGTGTTCCAGCGCCCCCTAGCTCCTCGCACCACCAGTATTTCTTCTTTGTCTTTCCGAGCAGTCCGTTCTTGAGCAGATCAACAGAGCGTTCCGGAGTTCTTTTGAACTTGCTGGTTCCTAGAAGCTGACCGTGAGGGCGGATCCAGCTTTAAGCACTGGAGTTCTTGACACCCCAGCAGGCTTTTCCATTATTGTTGTTTTTTACGAAAGTCTTTTTAGACTATTCGTACGGTGCCTTTAACGAAAAATCTTTTTAGATTTTTCGTTTTCATAGTCCTTCTAGGATTTCTGCTTTGCACCTTCCTTTGAAGTGCTGCAATCGTGTCACAAGAGTTTACTTCTGACTTTACGCCCATGGAATAACAATCTCAAAGCTCAATCAGAAGATGGAAAACTCTCGTGACTCTCTCCTCAATACCAGCTTTAACAAACTGGAGAAGTTCGACGGAGAACACTTTCAAATCTGGAAGAAGAAAATTACCCTCAATCTTCAACTAGTGGACATCGATCATATGTTGATTGAGGCTGAACCAACGATCCCAGAAGGACCAACGATTCCAGAAGGTGGTACAGCAGATGCCATTGCTGCTGCACAAGTCAAACTGACCAAATAGAGAAGGGATAATAGTCTCTGTAGGCTATTGATTCTGAATGCAATGGAGGACTCCCTGGTAGAGTCATACTCCAAGCAAACTTCTGCCAGGGATATCTGGGAGTCCTTGGGAAAGCTGTATGAAGATGACGACAATAGGTCAAAAATCTTCATCATCGAGAAGTACCATAAGTGGCTCTTCGAAGACGAGAAGGCAATGATGCCACAAGTGAAAGAGTTCTTGAAGTTGCGCCAGAAGCTAGAAGACGAGAAAATGCCCCTCGTCGACAAGTTTGTCGTTGGAGGGATCGTCTCGAAACTTCCTACTGGATGGAGTACTTTCTATACAAGAATGCATCGGAAGAAGCAGGACATTAGCTTGGAAGATCTCCTACAAGAGATCCATGTTGAGGACGAGATGTGTTCTCAACAGAAGATGGACACTCTGTCCAAACAATTGGCTAAGGCCAATCTGGTACAGACAAGAGAGTCCAAAGGGAAGCAGGCGACTTCTTATCACAAAAAAAGGACTCCACTAATCTGAAAGTGAAGGGTCCTTCATTCAAGCATCAAAAGTCCAAGTCCCACGTGACTTGTTTCAATTGTGGCAAGAAAGGCCACTACAAAAGTGAATGCAGATCCAAGCCTAAACAATCAAAGAAAGGTGGGCCTAGTAAGGTTTTTTTGGTTTCTAACATTGTTGCTATGATCGCTCAGGTCACTACAGTGGGGGCTGACTCTGACTGGTGGATAGATACCGGTGCGACGTGCCATGTCTGTTCTGGCAAGGAATGGTTTGTCATGTACCAGCCAACGTCTAAAAAAGTTGTCATGGCGAACCAGGCCCAAGCTGAAGTTCTGGGGATCGGGACTGTGGAGCTGAAACTCACTTCCGGGAACACTCTGACGCTCCAAGGAGTAAAACATGTTCCGATGATTGCCAAAAACCTGATATCTGGGAGCCTGCTTAGCAACGCAGGCTTGAGGATGGACATTAATGCTAGTCAGATGGTGATGTCCAAGAAGGGAACATACTTCAGAAAGACTTATCAAACCGAAGGGATGTTTAAAATTCAGCTTGTAAACCAGTCTAATGAAATTAATGCGGTCGCTCTTTCTGATTATTCTCTTGAGTTGTGGCATAATAGGCTAGGACATGTTCATTGTAAAAGAATAAACAAAATATCTAGTCTAGGACTTATCTCTAAATGTGGGGGTAAGGTAGAGAAGTGTGAAGTATGTGCTCAGACGAAGATCACAAAAAAATCCTTTCATCGGGTCAATCGAAGCACAGATCTTCTGGAGTTGGTGCATTCCGATATCTATGACTTCAAACAATTCTACACAAAAGCCGGGTTGAAGTATTTCGTAACCTTCATCGATGACTTCTCTAAGTACGCATTCGTCTACTTGTTCAAATCTAAAGACGAAGCGTTCGAGAAGTTCAAGGAGTTCAGGGCCGAAGCTGAACGACAAACTGGACAACAACTCAAGAGGTTGAGAAGTGATCGAGGCAGAGAATATCGGTCTCATGAATTCGCATCGTTCTGCAAAGAACATAGAATCATCTGCGAGACTATTGCTCCGTATTCTCCTCAATCTAATGGAGTAGCAGAGAGGAAGAACCGAACGTTGACAGAAATGATGAACTCAATGCTGCTAACTGTATGTCTTCCAAAATGCTACTGGGGAGAAGCTGCATCAACGACCACTTTCATTCTGAATAGAGTGCCATATGCAACTTCTGACATAAGTCCTCATGAACTCTCGTTCAAAGTCAGACCTAACTTGAATGTCATTCGAGTGTGGGGGTGTCTGGCTTATGTAAAGCTCCCAGATCTGATGATTCAGAAGCTGGGGACAAGGACTAAAAAGGCGATCTTCTTGGGGTATGCCGAGAAGAGTGATGCTCGAAAATTTCTTGACATTGAGTCAAATTATATCATCGAATCTCGCGATACTGAATATTTTGAAGACAAGTTTGCAAGACACAAAAATATTGTTCTCCCAGACATTTCGGAGAATGATGAAGGTGCAAATGAGACTGAGATCTCATATGAGCCAGTAGTCTAAGATGAAGTTGTTGGTGGGGAAACAACAATTGAACCAGAACTCGCTGAGCCGTCAACGAAGCGCGCAAGGAGGCCGAAGAGCTTCGGAGATGACTTCGTGACCTATCATGTGGAAGCAGGTCCGCTTGCCTATGATGAGGCGATGAAGACCAGAGATGCTGTCTTCTGGAAGGAGGCAAAGACAACGAAATTGACTTAATTACCTCCAATAACATATGGGTGTTAGTTGATTTACCCGAAGGAGCAAAACCCATCGGATGCAAGTGGATCTTCAAGAAGAAGATGAAAGCTAATGGAACCATTGACAAGTTTAAGGCCAGGCTAGTGGCCAAGGGGTTTTCTTAAAAGCAGGGGATCGACTACTTTGACACATATGCTCCAGTAGCACGGATGACAACCATCAGATTGTTGATTGCTCTAGCGGTGATAAACAAGCTGGTGATACATCAGATGGATGTGAAAACAATATTCCTGAATGGCGAGCTGACCGACGAGATTTATATGCAACAACCAGAAGGATTTGTCGTCAGAGGCCTAGAAGACAAAGTCTGCAAGTTGGTGAAATCTCTGTACGGCTTAAAGCAAGCTCCTAAAATATGGCATGAGAAGTTTGACAAAGTTCTAAGGTCAAATGGCTACAGGGTCAGCGAAACAGACAAGTGTGTCTATACTAAATTTGCTGACGGAAGAGGAGTCATCGTTTGTCTATACGTGGATGACATGCTAATCCTAGATACGGATATGAGCTGTGTCACGGAGACAAATAAGTTCCTCTCGACAAAGTTCAGTATGAAGGACTTGGGGGATGCTGATGTTATCTTGGGACTCAAGATCATCCGGACAGATACTGGATTGGCACTGTCACAATCTTATTGCATTGAGAAGATGCTCACTCGATACGGGTATCATGATCTTCCTATAATTGATACGCCGTATCGAAGTGACTAGAAGCTGGAGCCAAACTCGAAGGAAAGCGTCAGGCAATTGGAGTATGCTAGCATCATCGGGAGTTTGATGTATGTTACTAGTGCCACTTGGCCTGACATAGCTTTTGCCGTGGGAATGCTGAGTCGATTCACTAGCAATCCAGGCGTTGATTACTGGAAAGCTGTGAAGCGTGTTATGAGATATCTCAAGAAGACTCAGACATATGCACTGCACTTTAGCGGAGAGCCGCCGGTAGTAGAAGGCTTCAGTGATGCCAGCTGGTGCTCAGAGTTGGAGAGTGAGAGGTCTACTGGTGGATTCATTTTCACAATGGATGGAGCTGCTATATCGTGGAAGTCGAAGAAGCAGACTATGCTCTCGTGGTTATCTATAGAATCTGAGTTCTTTGTACTTGATACCGCAGCAGATAAAGCAGAGTGGCTTCAGAAGCTCATGTATGATCTTCCAGTAGTTGGAGCGCAGATACCGGCAATTCCGATATACTGCGACAACCAGGCGGCTGCGACGGTGGCATCAAATGATCTCTTCAACGGAAAGAAGAGAACTGTGCGGTTAAAGCACAGGGCAGTGAACGATCTCATCAAGAGAGGTGTCATTACAGTAATCGATATTCGGAGTCAAGAGAACCTGGCGGATCCATTCACGAAGGGCCTCAAGCGCCAGCTGGTTGATGACACAGCAGGGAAGATGGGCTTGAAGGCATTCTAATAGTATGTCTTTGTAATCCTACCATAAAATTTTACATTATTAGTTCAAAGAGAAATCTACTAGACATCTAACTTTCGGTTCAAGGGAGGACCAATGACTGGAAAACTATCAGGTAACAGTGGGTACTTGTTCATGTGAACATGGAAGGGTTACGAACCCATAACCACTATTGTCTACTATGTGTTTTCTGCAAAAATGGATCCTATGTTGAGGTTGATTTAAATGTCTTAATGAGTTCTCAGGCAGAGTGAATGCCTGGTGTGCTTTACAGAAAGCACGGTAGCGCAACACTACAAGGAGGAAAACTCCACGCTACAGTAGATGACTCCACCATGAGGTTTCCAGGTAGGGGTAATTCCTCGGCTTTGCAAGTCAAGTCATAGCGGCATAGCACCGCAAATAGGCAGGTAGCCTAATACTGTATGATAAAATTAAAGAGTTGTAGACAATATAACAAAGGGGAGGGTGACCCTGTGTTACAGTGGCATGACACCACGATGAGGTAACCGGGTAGGGGTAAATCCTCGGCCTTGCAAGCCATGTCGTTGCGGCGTAACATCGCAAGGAAGCCTTAGGCTTCATGCTGGGTAGAATGGCACTACAAAGAGGCTGTGACCTCATGCTGCAGTAGTATGACACTACGATGAGGTTCCCGGGTAGGGGTAATGACTTAGCTTTAGGCCATGTTATAGCGGCGTAGCACCGCAAGGAAGCGCAAGGCTTCATGCCATGTCTCTTTAATAAAGAACTTACCTATAGTGTATGAAAAGATATATCAGGTCGTCTCTTGAGGTTAAACTTGTAGACGCACAAAATTATACACTAAAACTAGGCTGGCACAGGGCCTTTAATGTGCAGCCAGAAGCACATGTAACTACACTTTGTGAGTGGGAAGAATTACAATTATGGTGCAGAATTCAAGGCGTAGTCCATTATTGTATCACATTGTTATTCAACCCATGCGGGAAGATTCAAGTCGTCAGCGACGTCTATCCTAATACAAAATGGACAGTTACTGTGGGGAACGCTTAACCCTAGACACATATACATGTTGAGATATATGGGGGATTGTTGGTGCCCTTGCTCCTTGACATGAAGAGAGCTTGCTCTCAACATGCCTAGTAAAGTTTAGTCCCAAACGAAAAGTGCACCATGAGTTATCTCAACATATATACTTGTATGTGTTGTTGGGATATGCACATGGGGTGGCGACCCTAAGGAGGGAACCTTGTGTGTGATTTTACTATGAGGGAAGGATAAGGCTCCAAGTAAAGCATTCATGCTTTTTGCTCTTGGAAAATTAATTTCCATTGGAGCTCGGACTCGGACTTGGGCTCATGGGAAAATTAATTTCCAGATGTACGGCCAATGTGCGAGGCCCAGTTGTACGGCCAGTTGAGCTGCCATGTTGTACGGCCAGTTGAGCGCCCAGGTGCGTGGCCTAGTTACACTACCAAGTTGCGCGGCCAGTTGAGCGCCCAGTTGTGCGCCCAGGTGCGCGACCCTGGTGCGCGCCTAGGTTGCGCTGGGTGCACAGGACGCGCAGCGTGCACAAGTTATGCTGGTTGTACAGGTTGCTTGGGGCGCGCAGGTTGCGCGGGGCGCGCTGGTTGTGCGGGGCGCGCTGGTTGTGCCAGGTGTGTCACGACCCGCACCCATTTTTTCGGATACGAGACATGTCCAAGCCAGCCTACGCCGCAGAGTCGGCGGTAGAACGCTGTCACGGCCAAGATGCTCAAAATCACAAAAGATACATTTATTGCTCATTCACATTATTAAATTTATTTACAATATTTACAACATTTATACTTGAAAGAAAATATAATATCTCATAAAAAAAGAAAAGACAGCTAGTTCCACTATCTAGGTTGACCTCAGTATACCCATGCCTTCCCAGTACTAATAGTGATCGTGGTTAAACATGAAAAATATTGGTTTTCAGTCAGGAATGGAACGAGTAAAATCTCACAACAGATTCAATAAATAACAAAATCCATAAATCTGTAAATAATAATGAAATACATGACGAAAAGACAATTATAGAATCATGACAGGAACTGAGCACGGGAAACAAGGCAAGTGAGTACTAAAAACAGAGAAGACCTATAGCCATCAATATACACTGTAGAACCAGACACTGTACCTATCTAGTGAGTTGAAATACTACTTCGACATGTAAACGGCTAAGGGTAAATCCGGCACCCCGCACATGAAATGTGCGACTGCTATTAGGCACGAATAAGATCTGGCACGCCGCACGTGAAGTGTACGACTGCTAATGGGCATGAATAATTTGGGTTTGTTTACATGTCTAGAGTATTTCTCCGCCCGACTCGTACTCATGGATCCAAACAGGTCACAAACACGTAATAGATTGGTCACGAACAACATGTAAAAAATCTATAACTACTATCTCGTGTAACCTCGTGTCAAGAAACAATAAAATATTAATGTAAAATACTACTACGTACATGATTCATAGAGATAATCAAATATAAAAACTATCAGAGAAGTACTCGCCTGAGGTCCTGTGCTGGTGAAACCGATAATACTATACCCCTCAATGAGCCACAATCAGTCAACACATGCAGAAGTCTTCGGATGCTAAAATAAATATTACCAACATTTTCAGAATAGTCAAATTAGCTAGAATTGTCTGTCCTTAAGTCCAATTCTGGATACAGGAGCAAAACTGTAATTTTGTGTCAAAACGGTGTCCGCCATTAGACCCGCTTTGCACCGAAAAGTATGCCAAAGTCTATGGTCTCTAAAGTCATCAAACTAAATATCAACAGGTCCAGTTTTTCTATACGAACCCAACCGTATGTCCAAAGTTGGATTCCGCCGGGCCGTGCACAAAATCGCCCGTCGAATCGGATCATGGGGCCCGCGAAACGGTGATCCGGTCAATTGTCTCAGAATCGGACCAAACTTGGTATACAGGACCAAAAAAATGATACGCTCCTGTTGGCGCAAGTTTCTTTTCGATCTGACGAACATGCACAAAGTAATTAAAAAATTTGCACAGAGGTCGATACGGTAAATTTTGATGGATACGCATCAAATTCGTCGCGCACACGCAACCAATTTGAATTCCGTCAAAGCCCACACGCCCACGAAGCCATTGCGCACCTTTCGATGCTTTCGGTTCGCGACCACGTCGCCCTAACTGGCGGGACGCACGTTGTATCTGATAGAACTGGGGATTCCCATGACCCTTCCTTTGGTGTGCGTATTGATCGATAGAAAGTTAAACAGATCTAATACGTGTTCTAACCCTTCATAGGCGAAAACTAGGGTTCACGAATTATACCTGTGGCGGAAAGGAGATAAGTAATTCCTGGCAATCTCGAGCAGACGACCCCATGATCTTCTGCACGTATTCCTTCCTCGAGTTGGACGTCGTGTGGGCGACGATCTCCCAACCTTTTCTTCTCCTTGGCAGCACTCTCTTTCTCTCCTTACGTGAATCACGAATTTAGAGAAAATTTTAGATTTCTGATCCGTAATCTGGCGGCCAGAGAATAGAGGATATATATAGGCTACAGCAGGGACCATGAGAAGAAATTAGGGTTAGGCTTCCTAACGGATCTGGATATCCCGTGTTCAGCCCGAACACACAATCCAGGCCTATTAACAATAGCTCGGTCCACTAATGAGCTATTGTTGCACTACCTCTCTAATCCCAAATTATGTTTGTGGGCTCCTTTTATTATATGCTCGTTTGGCTCCCCATGTTAAGATATCGTATGTTCGTCGATCAAATTAAGTTACTGACAACTATATTAATTCGACATCTTTTATCCTTAAGTAGTACCGCTCAACTTTATTTGTCATGTCGGATATAATCCACCTGCAGGGTTTACATGACAATCCTTATGAGCTCCTTAAGAGGACATCATCAACCCGATGTATCGGGACATGGATTCCATTTATAATCAACAACCCATCATACATACAATGTTATTACCCAATTCATAGAGGTTGTTGATCCATAATGAATCTCACTCTTTTACGAGTCAAAGTAATGCACACTGCATATATATGTCCGTTATTATATCCGGATTAAGAGTACAAGCATCCATAATAACAGAGGTGTTTGTTCTCTTTATGTAGTTAGTACAAAGAGAACAACCTCAAGTGGTCCTGTTCAAAACACACAAAGTGTAATAGTGTAAACCTATAGTCAAGATAGACTAATACCAGATTATACTACAACCTTTCCAATAGATTGTCCAAGTCCATCTAGGTTGTGAACTATTTATATACTCCATAGGAAACTGATAATATGATCTTCTGTGTGACACCACACACCATATTATCTACAATATAGAATATCAGACATTTGCATTAATACTTGTAACAAATACAATATGCAAACATTTGCCCATATGATTCTCATTCAAAATTTAAGAAAATAAGGTTACTACAAAAGTGATGCTTTTAGTATATAACCCTAACAATCTCCCACTTATACTCAAAGTATTGCTTTTCAGTATACTGTTACAAATCTCCCACTTATACTTAAAGCCATGCTGCTACACATCTGACTCCCATTCCCTCAACATGACTGTCAAAAGCCTTAGCTGGTAAGCTCTTTGTAAAGGGATCAGCTAGGTTGTCGGCTGATGCTATCTTGATCACAGCAACTTTTTCTTTCTTTACGAAATCTCGTATCAGGTGGTACTTGTGCTCAATGTGTTTGTCTGTCTTATGGGCTCGTGGTTCCTTCGAGTTTGCAACTGCACCACTATTATCACAATAAAGTGTAATAGACTTAGGCAAACTAGGTACCACATCCAAGTCCAACAGAAAGTTTCTGAGCTAAACCGCTTCTTTGGCTGCCACAGAGGCTGCCACATACTCGGCTTCCATGGTGGAATCAGTAATACATTTTTGCTTGATACTCCTCCACACAATGGCTCCACCCCCCAAAGTAAACACATAACCTGAGGTAGATTTCCTGGAATCCCTATCTGACTGAAAATCTGAGTCTGTATACCCCAAGGGAACTAAACTATCTGCCTGATAAACTAGCATATACTCTTTAGTCCTTTTCAGGTACTTCAAAATATGCTTTACGGCAGTCCAGTGCTCTTGTCCTGGGTTAGACTGATATCTGCTGACCATGCCTACGGCAAAGCAGATGTCTGGTCTCGTACATAGCATTGCATATATTAAGCTTCCTACTGCTGAAGCATAAGGAACTGCTTTCATGTTCTCTATCTCTTTAGGTGTCCTCGGACACTGCTCCTTTGATAGAGCAATTCCATGTCTAAAAGGTAAGAAACCTTTCTTAGAATTTTGCATACTAAAACGAGTTAGTACAGTATCGATATAGGAAGCTTGGGATAAGCCCAACATCCTTTTCTTGCGATCTCGTAGAACTTTGATCCCAAGGATGTGACCTACTTCTCCCAAGTCCTTCATATCAAACTGTTTGGATAACCATACCCTTACATCAGATAATACCTTCACATTGTTTCCAATGAGCATGATGTCATCCACATAAAGTACTAGGAACACCACCACGTTTCCGTCACACTTTCTGTATACACATGATTCATCCTGACATTGATCAAATCCATAGGATTTTATCACATGATCAAAACATATGTTCCATGATCTGGAAGCTTGCTTAAGTCCATAAATGGACTTCTTGAGCTTACAAACAAGATGCTCTTGGCCCTTTTCAATGAACCCGTCTGGTTGCTTCATATAGATGTCTTCCTCAAGACTTTTATTAAGGAAAGCTGTCTTGACATCCATTTGCCAAATCTCATAATCGAGATGAGCTGCAATAGATAAAAGAATCCGAATAGACTTAAGCATGGCTACAGGAGAAAAGGTTTCCTCATAATCGATACCCTCTCTTTGAGTAAAACCTTTTGCTACAAGCCGAGCTTTAAAGGTTTCAACCTTACCGTCTGATCCTCTTTTTCTCTTATAGACCCACTTGCATCCAATGGCTTTTACACCAACGGGTGGTTCTACAAGCTCCCAGACCTGATTAGAATCCATAGATTCTATTTTAGATATTATTGCTTTTTGCCAAGACTCTGCATCTTTATCTTGGAGTGCTTTATTGTAGGTACATAGATCATAATCTTGTTCCTCAGGGACGAAGTCTGACGACTCTCCCAAGAACATATATCTATCAGGTTGTATCACAACCCTCCCACTACGACGAGGCACTATCGGTTGTGGTGTAACATTTGTGACATGTTGTGCAGTTATTTGTGGTTCATCCTCTTGTACTGTTGGTACTGAAGTACTTGGTGTCTCACGTCTCAGTTCTTCTAGAACAACTCTACTTGTGGGTTTATGGTTCATCACATAGTCTTCCTCTAAGAATTGGGCATTGGTGCTAACAATGACCTTCTGATCCTTAGGACTATAAAATAAACCTCCTTTCGTTCCTCTTGGATAGCCTACAGACAAGCGTACTTCTGTACGAGATTCCAACTTATCTGCTTTCCCATTCAGCACATGTGCTGGACTACCCCAAATGCGAACATATTTCAGATTAGGCTTACGCCCAATCCACAGCTCTGTGGGAGTAAGAGGTACTGACTTAGAAGGAACCAAGTTCAAAATATAAGCTGCAGTCTCTAAGGCATATACCTAAAACGAATCTGGCAAATCCGAATAACTCATCATTGATCTAACCATCTCCATAAGAGTTCTATTCCTTCTTTCGGCTACACCATTCTGTTGGGGCATTCCAGGTACAGTCAAATGGGATGCAATTCCAGCCTCTGATAAATAATCCCTAAACTCTCCAAAGAGGTACTCGCCACCATGATCTGATCGTAGTGACTTGATATATTTTCCATGACGTTTTTTCCGTTTCAGCCTTGTACTCTTTGAATTTCTCAAAGCACTCAGACTTACGGCGCATCAAATAAATGTATCCATACCTTGAATAATCGTCAATAAATATGACAAAATATTCAAAGCCACCTCTAGCTTGGATAGTCATGGTTTCACACAAATCAGAATGAACCAATTACAACACATCTTTGGCCCTATACCCCATTGCCGTAAAAGGCCTTTTGGTCATTTTACCTTCCAAGCAGGATTCACAGACTGGTAGTGCCTCCACTTCCAATGAACTCAAAGGTCCATCTTCAACCAGTCTTTGAATCCTTCTTAGGTTAATATGCCCCAATCGTAAGTGCCAAAGATATGTTTGGTTCATACAAGAAGGTTCTTTTCTCTTATTTAAGTTAGATGACATATTATTCATTTCCATAAGTTGCATTGTGGGCAAAATAGGATTAATGAAATACAAATTATCAACCAATACACCAGAACAGATAAAATGTTTATTCTTTCTAATAACAATATTGTCATTAAAATAAACTGAATATCCATCCTTAACTAACATAGAAACAGAAACTAAATTCCTTCTAAGTGAAGGTGCATAAAGACAATCTCTCAATGTCAAAGACTTATTTCTACCAAAAGATAAAGTAACATCTTCTAATGCAACGACCGATACTTTTGTATCATCACCCATAAACAAGCATATCTCTCCATCACTGAGCCGTCTGGTTTCCTGGAACCCCTGCAATGTATTGCAGACATGATTAGTGGCTCCTGTATCTACACACCAGGTGCCGGTAGATAACACCGCTAAACATGTTTCAACTACTAGTAAATGAGATATACCTTCTTTGTTCCCTTGTTTGAGAAGTGGACAATCAGTCTTCCAATGTCCTGACCCTTTGCACTTGAAACATTTGCCTTTCGGCTTTTTCACCGCGCCTTGAGGTCCCATGCCCTTCTTTGCTGAGTTTGCCTGTTTCTGAATGTTATTCTTCTTCTTACCGCCTTTTGGTTTAGAAGTAGATGCCTTTTTAGAAACAAAAACATGACCACTCTGCCTAAAGAGAGATTCAGCATCCTGTAGCTCTTTTGCAAGTTCTGCCAAACTATACAACCTTTTGTTCATGTTGTAATTAAGGCAGAAATTGTCAAAACTTTTAGGCAGAGTCCCAAGAATAATATCGACCTGGGTTTCCCCATCGATTTTAGCTCCAAGGATCTCCATTTCATTCAGATGACCCATCATCTTGAGAACATGATCCCTTACTGGTGTACCCTCAGCCATTTTTGTATTCATCAAACATTTTATAGCAAACTGCCTAGCAGCTCTACTCTGATGTCTGAAGAGTTCCTTGAGGTTATATATCATGTCATAAGCTGTGGCCATGGCCTGATGCTGATGTTGCAGTACATTTGACATAGATACCAGAATGTAACACCGCGCCATCTCATCTGCCTTTTTTTTTACTTCTTATAAGCCTCTTTGACCTCTTCATCAGAGTTAGCATCAGGCTTAGGTGGGCATTCCTCAACAAGTACATATTTGTACTCCTCAGCAGTCAGAACAATATCCAAATTACGTTTCCAGTCAATATAATTAGGTCCAGTAAGTTTGTTTTCTTTAAGAATCACCATAAGTGGACTGAAAGAACCTATTTTTGAAATCCTGAGAATCACATAAATAAAATTATGTAGGGCAAAAAAAACTTTTTGAATTAACTAAATATTGATTCCCTCAAAACAATAATAAAAATTCACCAACACCTTGAACACCATGAATTTAGCATGCCACGATAGTGTGGACGTATACAAATTCAACTTTGTTCAAGTAGATTTTTCTTATTAATTTTACTATCATGTCAATATAACTTTATGACAAATAAAATTAATATTCTGGTCTTGCTCTGGTCATACAAATAATAGTAGTGACTCCGATGGGGAGGATACTATTATTTGTATCTAAGTGTATACCATTACTTAATACTAAGTCCATTACCTTGTAATGAGTTCCTTCAGATGGAGAAGTGAACACATACTAGGTAACTTTCTACAATTATTCCTAAGGAAGTTTGTACTGGTGATCCATAATTATACTCATCCGATATGGAGGAAAGCACTAAAACCAACACGCAAGTATAATTACATCACCTACAAACCAGTAATGGAGACCATAGGATTTATACTAAATAAAAATCCTCTCCCACTTAGTTATTTAACAATGAGGGTTTTTCTACTAGTTGATATTATGTCCATGTTATCCATTATTAATGTAGGCTTGGTTTTTCAAAAAAAACAACCACACAATAATAAACATGCATAATCAGAAAAAGCAAAATGACAAAAATAAGAGAAAATATCCAACTATTATGGTCATCTTTGCTGCTCCGTCCTCAACTATCTGAATCTAAAATCTCGTCCTGCGTGAGAAACAGCCACCACCGCCATCACGATTGATCAAAAATAATTAAAATTACACAATCCCATGCCTCCCGAAGGAGTTCACACATAATCTAGATTGAAAAATTAAAATAACAAGCACGATCAACCCTCGTGATTTTAATTACATCCACAGCAACAACAACATCCACGACATGTCCGTGGTTTAAACAACACAATCAAAAAACATGCATTGGACCATAATAGTTGGATCTAAGATGCTTGCAAAACCGAGTTAGAACAGATCTACATCTACCGACTATTACACAGCACAGGTTTTATTGGAAAATATGGACATATCAATCAATACGTAGATCCAAAGTGGCTCTGATACCAATTGATAGAACTGGGGATTCCCAGGACCCTTCCTTTGGTGTGCGTATTGATCGATAGAAAGTTAAACAGATCTAATACGTGTTCTAACCCTTCATAGGCGGAAACTAGGGTTCACGAATTATACCTGCGGCGGAAAGGAGACAAGTAATTCCTGGCAATCTCGAGCGGACGACCCCAAGATCTTCTGTACGTATTCCTTCCTCGAGTTGGACGTCGTATGGGCGACGATCTCCCAACCTTTTCTTCTCCTTGGCAGCACTCTCTTTCTCTCCTTACGTGAATCACGAATTTAGAGAAAATTTTAGATTTCTGATCCGTAATCTGGCGGCCAGAGAATAGAGGATATATATAGGCTACGGCAGGGACCATGAGGAGAAATTAGGGTTAGGCCTCCTAACGGATCTGGATATCCCGTGTTCAGCCCGAACACACAATCCAGGCCCATTAACAATAGCTCGGTCCACTAATGAGCTATTGTTGCACTACCTCCCTAATCCTAAATTATGTTTGTGGGCTCCTTTTATTATATGCTCGTTTGGCTCTCCATGTTAAGATATCGTACGTCCGTCGATCAAATTAAGTTACTGACAACTATATTGATTCGACATCTTTTATCCTTAAGTAGTACCGCTCAACTTTATTTGTCGTGTCGGATATAATCCACCTGCAGGGTTTACATGAGAATCCTTATGAGCTCCTTAAGAGGACATCATCAACCCGATGTATCGGGACATGGATTCCATTTATAATCAACAGTCCATCATACATACAATGTTATTATCCAATTCATAGAGGTTGTTGATCCATAATGAATCTCACTCTTTTATGAGTCAAAGTAATGCACACTGCATATACATGTCCGTTATTATATCCGGATTAAGAGCACAAGCATCCATAAGAACAGAGGTGTTTGTTCTCTTTATATAGTCAGTACAAAGAGGACAACCTCAAGTGGTCCTGTTCAATACACACAAAGTGTACTAGTGTAAACCTATAGTCAAGATAGACTAATACCAGATTACACTACAACCTTTCCAATAGATTGTCCAAGTCCATCTAGGTTGTGAACTATTTATATACTCCATAGGAAACTGATAATATGATCTTCTGTGTGACACCACACACCATATTATCAACAATATAGAATATCAGACATTTGCATTAACACTTGCAACAAATACAATATGCAAACATTTGCCCATATGATTCTCATTCAAAATTTAAGAAAATAAGGTTACTACAAAAGTGATGCTTTTAGTATATAACCCTAACAGTATCGAGGGTTTTCGTGTTTTCGGAAAACAGTTTTTCCGTCAATTTGGGAAAGCGAATTTTTGATGCTCGGTCGACGAAATCGGATTTCGTGAAAAGAGTTGTAAAGTCCTACAGGTTGTCGAGGACTGTCATAAATTATATTTTTGAAATTGCTACTACTCTGTTCATAAACTTCCTATAAACATAGGGTTTGGGACTGTTATATGCCCTGTTTCGGTACAGGATTTTCCATCGACTTTGAGTCGATTTTCTGTCGAATCGATTTCAATCCTACTCAAACTAATTAACGGATATCCGAGAGGGTTATATTGGGATTTTACCTGCAAGATTGGTTCGACAAACGGTGACCCGTGGTGTCGGGAATCCGACTGCGAACAGGGCTCCTCCGCTGTGTTGCTGCTGCTGTGTTCTTCCCCTTCGCGGCTGCTCTCGGCCTGCCGCCGGCCGACCCCCGGCCAGCCTGCGGTGGCGCGCACGCAGGAGAGGGGCGCGCGTGGGAGTTAGGGTTATCCTGCTTTGGTTCTCTCTCTCGCGCGTATTATAAGCAGAGTCGGGGGGAGGGTTCCGCTCGGGCTGGGGATTGGTTGGGCCGGGCTTGTATTTGTTTTTCTTTTTCTTTTTCTCTTTTATTACTTATATATATATATGTATATATATATATATATATATGTATATATATATATATATATATGTATATATATATATATATATATATATATATATATATATATATATATATATATATATATATATATATATATGGTAGCGCGCACGCAGGAGAGGGGCGCGCGTGGGAGTTAGGGTTATCCTGCTTTGGTTCTCTCTCTCGCGCGTATTATAAGCAGAGTCGGGGGGACGGTTCCGCTCGGGCTGGGGATTGGTTGGGCCGGGCTTGTATTTGTTTTTCTTTTTCTTTTTCTCTTTTATTACTTATATATATATATATATATATATATATATATATATTTATATATATATATATATATATATATATATATATATATATATATATATATATATATATATATATATATATATATATATACACACACACACACCCCTATATATTTATATATACATACATATTCACACACACACACACACACACACACACACACACACACACACACACACACACACATATATAAATACATTTTTTTTATTATATATATATACATATATATACATACACATATACACATATATTCATAACATGTATATAGGTATATATATTAATAAATTATAAATATATTTACATGCCTATATAATCAATATATATAAAATATATATATATATATATATATATATATATATATATATATATATATATATTTATTTTTGGAAATTGTGTTATTTATATATATATATATATATATATATATATATATATATATATATATATATATATATATATATATATTTATATATATATATATATATATATATATATATATATATATATATATATATATATATATATATATATATATATATATATATAAATAACACAATTTCCAAAAATAAATATATATATATATATATATATATATATATATATATATATATATATATATATATATATATATATATATATATATATATATATATATATATATATACCACATTTTTCATACAGACAATAAAATATTTTAAATATAACCAGTATTTTCCTATATAAAAATCATAATTCTATATATATATAATTTATATAAATAAAGTTAATTTATTGTTGTATATATATATTGTCACGCCCCAGTACCGAAATACTGAGACGGACTAGGCCAGCTACTCCATATGAGGTATATAAACGTCATACGACGATCGTGGCTGTCAAGAGACAAGGGGGTGCATGCTACAATCAAGTCTCCTATGGTCTCATAGAGCATCTATGTCTCAATCAATCAAAACAAAAAGCTGTAAATAATGATCATATAAGACAAAGCAGTAAGGCGTCCCCGACGCTTCATCAAAATGATTCATGAGCCTAGCTATACAAAATGATAAGCTAGTACCGAGAGTCAATAGTATATAACCGTAGTCAGCTGCAGTCTGATTTAATTACAATTATGTAAAGGAAACTAATGTCCAGAACAGCCGGCTAAACAGGTGCCGATGGCTAAATACCAAGTACAAAATAGAAGATATCAGAGCGGTGAAGAAGAAACCCACTCATGGTCCCTGGCACCCATACTCCTGGTTTGCACCATTGTTAGGGTAGAAGGCTGGATCCTCTGGCGCTGCTACGAGATCTGGCCAAACAAAACCAGCGGGGTCAGGCCCCAAATAGCAAGTACCATAAGGGAGCACAAAAGAGTGAGATAAAACCCAAGCATAAAAATAAGACCTGATTCACGAGTTATAGGCTTATACCATATCATCGAGACAATACGATACCCTTACAACCAAACAAGGACAAACGGTGCCAATATCATGTCGAGATAAGATATATCCTATAACCATGGACAAGTGAAGGGCTTCTGATTCGCGACTTTGGTCCATAGCCTATCGCAGCAAAATAGCCCAACAACCAAACAACGACATGGGTTGGACCACGCCCCATGATAGTCCATGTTCCGATCAGTTGCTAACAGAAGAAAACATATCACAAACAAGTCGGCTTACCAGCAGCCAATCAATCCTACGGCTTTCTATGATTTGCCTGAGTTATCCTAGTAATGCAATATAGAAATTCTCAGATCTTATCAACCCAGCAGGGCTAGCCAAACCATTATACATATACATATACGCGTAGCACTTTGATTATGCACCGGTCCCCCGTAAGGCCACCGTGCTCAAACAAATGACACATAGCACGTAGGAGTAGGATATAGTCTTCCGCTATAGGCGAATGAAACCATATCCGTGGCGGCCAATCCGATACGTCAGGACTGGACCTGGGGTGGCTAGTATGGCACGATCTCGGGATTCTTTCCATCCAATGCATCTACCAAGTTAAGTGGCTTAGATTAACCCTATCTTGATATTGGAATTACATGTCGTAGCCACATGGTCATCCTCTTATATGTCGTACCATAGTACGTGTACCCTAAGTATGAATCCACATCGGCTCAAGGAGTCCCAAATCTAGATCCATGCTTAGTGTAATACATCAAACAATAATCAATATACCACGACGCTATTACTGACCAATTACCATGATTGTGCTGGAAGGTACACATGTATTGACATATAACACGAATGATCACTTAGCACGTAGAGTCACACCTCAGTGCACTCATTAAATAGCACCGCAGTGCATACTAATATTGTATCTCAATACACACTTAGAATAGGTACCAGCACGTATACAGGTAATCAGGTCAGGAACACGGTCAAGTCAGGAAGTTACACGGACCCCTCGTGACATACAAGTCACATATGAATTTTGGTTAAAGTGAGAATGAAGATCTTTGAAGCCAAGACAAAGATCTACAACTTTTATGTTGGGAGTTGGGAGAAATTCTGGCCACAAATCAGCCAAATAGGACATAAAACAGCCAAAAACAACCAAAATAGGCACTATACGACACTATGCAAGCCATACGGCACTATTCATCCATACGACACTATGTATCCATGCGACACTGTGCAAGCCTATGATACTATGCAAGCCATACGACACTATTCATCGTCCCTGCCAGAACCAGGACAGATGAACATAGAAATGTCCAAATATTGTTTTGGCCATAACTTCCTCAAAATAAGTCAAAATCTAACTTTTCAAAGGTCAAAATTGGGTAGAATCAAATTTCCTATAACATAGGACCATTAGTTTTCGAAAACAACCAAGTTTGATAAATCAAAACCATAAAAATCTATAGAACCCTAGTTTTTGAAACTTAGATCTACACAAAACTAGCCATTAAAATCAAAAGCTCCAATAACTAAACTTGTAGACGATGATGAGAAGAACAATATAGACAAATCATATCAAAGAAAAATCAAGAAATGAAAAATGCAAGGATCTCTCCATTTGGTGCAAGGTGTACTTGCCTAAATGTTGGTTGGAGGAAAAGAAATGAAATAAAAAGTGAATGAGAAAAGAAAGAGAGAGAGGAAGAGAATATATATAGGGGTTGGGTTGACTCAAAAAAACCCTAATCTTAAGCATGCTCTTAACCATATGTCTAATGACATGTTAAATGCTTCATGCTACAATTAAACAATTAATCAAATTAATTAAATAAAATCCTAACCACAACACGGTCCAAAAATCCTATCATCGAAATAGTGAACCACGCCTACAACCAAAAAAGGACAAGGGGTGGCACACTAATCCGCGACGAGATACTGTTCCATGCCATGGCCAGTTACAAATACATAATACATACAATCAAGATATATGTGCCAGATACCATATACAGATAAATCAAAAATTTACGTATTCCGGGAACGAGGAGTGACATCTCTACCCTCCTTAGAAAAATTTTGACCTCGGAATTTCGTTAAGGCTAGTCGAGCACGCTCTCAGATCACGAAATACACTTATGACATATAGCAAGCACAATTATCAAACAACACATGACACATGAACAGATTACGAAAGAAAAAACAATCAAGTAAAAACACAAACAATAATCATACCCTAGAAGGAAAGTGATCGGAGACATACGAATAAAATATGCCTTCCGAGTCAGTTGGGTAGGAATTCGTCCTCGAGGTCCTACACTGACTCTCAAAATGGACAAGGGTCAACGCTTGAGATAAGTCGGTACCAATGACTTAATCAAGAACGAGACTCTGTCCAGGACGTACTTTCGTAATCAAGACACATGATGAATATCACGTATCACATGATACGAGAGCAAATGAGTGAGACGAAAAAGTCGCCCTCACTCTTCGAATATAGAACTCAAGGAATTATGAATAATACTCAAAACTTACCCACAATCTGACCGCCTTCGGCCAACCTCTGCTCCAATACTCCAAATTCTACCTGCCTCTGCCCCTGCTGGACTCTCTGCTGCCTTCCTTGGCCCTGCTGCTACGGCCTCTGCTGTCCAACCTGATGTAGTCCTACCAGATGTTGTGCTTGTCAGTACATCTGAGCTTGCGTCAGTAATAGGCGCTGAGCTAGTGGCCTCACTGCTAGTACTGGCCCTTGATACGGTGCTACCTCTGAAGCTGGCAACGCCGGAAACTGTTGAGCTGGCCCTCCTGGCCTCTGTATCTATGGGCACGTAGCTATACGATGGTCTGAACCTCCACACCTCAAGTACTGCCCATTCGCTAACCGACATACTTCCCGAGTGTGCCCTCCCTTACCATAATAACTGTAACCTATCGGTGCCTTCTGACGTTGCTGGTGCCTCAGTTGCTGCTGTCGAACTGGCACCGTCACAATTGTTGTAACCGGAGCTGCATCACGAATACGAACGCCATGCGCTGGTGCTGACGTCCGAGGTGATACTCCTCCTCCTTCCGTACTCTGCGTATGAGACCTCTTCTGGCCTCCAGTCCTTGCTGATAACCTTTGAATAGTAAGCTCATGCCTCCAAGCCGCCATCAATACTGCATCGAACGTCTGGTAGTCGTGCCCCTCGACTAGCTGCATAATCTCTAAGTGAAGTCCCTGCTGGAACCTCATATCCTTCTCTGGCTCTGTCGCCACCATCATCTGAGCAGACCTACTTAACCTGCAGAACTCTGCTGCATAACCATCCACCGTCCTACCAGCTTGCTTGGGGCTGATAAATCTCTGCTGAAGCTCATACCGAGCTACCACGCCAAAGTACTTGGCCTTGAATCTGGTACTGAAGCTATCCCAAGGAACAAGACACCTCATTCCAACCTCTTCTGATGCCCACCAGTCGCGGGCGAGATCATGAAGTAACAGTTTGACCTGGTCAACCTTCTCTTCTGCTGGAACCTTCGCTGCGGTCAATATGGCCTTAATATCCTGCCGAGCATCCACCGTGATGGCATCCTCCGTGCCGTCAAAGTATTTCGGGTTAAGTCGATAAAACCTCCCCGACGCTCTCGAGTCATTCCTGACACTTCTCTCAAGAGCTAGCTGTAACCCCTGATTCAGTAGCACATTCTGCTCTTGCTGCTGGGTCTGTTGTTGCTGTTGGACAGCCGGCTGGTGTTGCTGGGTCTCCAATAACCCTCTGACAATCTACAACAGTGCTGGTGCGTCTAGTGCTACTGGTACTACCGGTGCCACTGGAGGTACGGGAACCTCTGGCCTCTGCGGCTCAACTGGCTCATGCTCGATAACATTTTTGATGTGAATCTGTCCAGGTATAGGGGCTACCCCTTGCTGATCTCCAACTGGTCCCTGCTCTACTGGATTCTCTCCCATGCCGGCTCCACCAATAGCCAAGAATGATGTCCCTAAAGGAAAGGATACAAGGTATCAAAAGACAGGACGGGAAGGAATCGAGGATGATAATCAAGTTAGCAATCAAGGTGGAAGAAAGAGAAGACAAATCAGGAGATCAAGGGGAACATATTTTGATTGAGACTCCTATAATCGCAACACCCCACAAGTCTGAAAAATAGACCTGCATGGGCCACCAATAAAATCTTGTCACGCCCCAGTACCGGAATACTGAGACGGACTAGGCCAGCTACTCCATATGAGGTATATAAACGTCATACGGCGATCATGGCTGTCAAGAGACTAGGGGGTGCATGCTACAATCAAGTCTCCTATGGTCTCACAGAGCATCTATGTCTCAATCAATCAAAACAAGAAGCAGTAAATAATGATCATATAAGACAAAGCAGTAAGGCGTCTCCGACGCTTTATCAAAATGATTTATGAGCCAAGCTATACAAAATGATAAGCTAGTACCGAGAGTCAATAGTACATAACCGTAGTCAGCTGTAGTCTGATTTAATTACAATTATGTAAAGAAAACTAATGTCCAGAACAGCCGGCTAAACAGGTGCCGGTGGCTAAATACCAAGTACAAAATAGAAGATATCAGAGCGGTGAAGAAGAAACCCACTCATGGTCCCTGGCGCCCATACTCCTGGTGTGCACCATTGTTCGGGTAGAAGGCTGGATCCTCCGGCGCTGCTACGAGATCTGGCCAAACAAAACCAGCGGGATCAGGCCCCGAATAGCAAGTACCACAAGGGAGCACAAAAGAGTGAGATAAAATCCAAGCATAAAAATAAGACCTAATTCACGAGTTATAGGCTTATACCATATCATCAAGACAATACGACACCCTTACAACCAAACAAGGACAAACGGTGCCAATATCATGTCGAGATAAGATATATCCTATAAACATGGGCAAGTGAAGGGCTTCTGATTCGCGACTTCGGTCCATAGCCTATCGCAGCACAATAGCCCAACAACCAAACAAGGACATGGGTTGGACCACGCACCCTGATAGTCCATGTTCCTCAGTTGCTAACAGAAGAAAACATATCACAAACAAGTCGGCTTACCAGCGGCCAATCAATCCTACGGCTTTCTATGATTTGCCTGAGTTATCCCAGTAATACAATATAGGAATTCTCAGATCGTATCAACCCAGCAGGGCTAGCCAAACCATTATACATATACATATACGCGTAGTACTTTGATTATGTACCGGTCCCCCGTAAGGCCACCGTGCTAAAACAAATGACACATAGCACGTAGGAGTAGGATATAGTCTTCCACTATAGGCGAATGAAACCATATCCGTGGCGGCCAACCCGACACGTCAGGACCGGACCTGGGGTGGCTAGTATGGCAAGATCTCGGGATTCTTTCCATCCAATGCATCTACCAAGTTAAGTGGCTTAGATTAACCCTATCTTGATATTGGAATTACTTGTCGTAGCCACATGGTCATCCTCCTATATGTCGTACCATAGTACGTGTACCCTAAGTATGAATCCACATCGGCTCAAGGAGTCCCAAATCTAGATCCATGCTTAGTGTAATGCATCAAACAATAATCAATGTACCACGACGCTATTACTGACCAATTACCATGACTGTGCTGGAAGGTACACATATATTGACATATAACACGAATAATTACTTAGCACGTAGAGTCACACCTCAGTGCACTCATTAAATAGCACCGCAGTGCATACTAATATTGTATCTCAATACACACTTAGAATAGGTACCAGCACGTATACAGGTAATCAGGTCAGGAACACGGTCAAGTCAGAAAGTTACACGGACCCCTCGTGACATAAAAGTCATATATGAATTTTGGTTAAAGTGAGACATGAAGATCATTGAATAAGACAAAGATCTACAACTTTTTTGTTGAGAGTTGGAAGAAATTTTGGCCATAAATCAGCCAAATATGGCATAAAACAGCCAAAAACAGCCAAAATAGGCACTATGCGATACTATGCAAGCCATACAGCACTATTCATTCATGCGGCACTATGCATCCATACGACAATATGCAAGCTTGCGGCACTATGCAAGCCATGCGATACTATTCATTCTGCGATACTATTCATCGTCCTTGCCAGAACCAGGACAAATGAACATAAAAATGTCCAAATATTGTTTTGGCCATAACTTCCTCCAAATAAGTCGAAATCTAACTTTTCAAAGGTCAAAATTTGGTAGAATCAAATTTTCTATAACATTTGACCATTATTTTTCGAAAATAACCAAGTTTGATAGATCAAAACTATAAAAATCCATAGAATCCTAGTTTTAGAAACTTAGATCTACACAAAACTAGCCGTTAAAATCAAAAACTCCAAGAACTAAACTTGTTGAGGATGATGAGAAGAACAATATAGACAAATCATATCAAAGAAAAATAAAGAAATAAAAATGCAAGGATCTCTCCATTTGGTGCAAGGTACACTTGCCTAAATGTTGGTTGGAGGAAAAGAAATGAAATGAAAAGTGAATGAGAAGAGAGATAGAGGAAGAGAATATATATAGGGGTTGGGTTGACTCAAAGAAATCCTAATCTTAAGCATGCTCTTAACCATATGACTAATGATATGTTAAATGTTTCATGCAACAATTAAATAATTAATTAAATAAAATCCTAACCACAACACGGTCCAGAATCTTATCATCGAAATAGTGAACCACGCCTACAACCAAACAAGGACAAGGGATGGCACACTAATCCGCGACGAGATACTGTTCTATGCCATGGCCAGTTACAAATACATAATACATACAATCAAGATACAGGTGCCAGATACCATATACAGATAAATCAAAAATTTACGTATTCCGGGAACGGGGAGTGACATATATAAAGCCTAATTCTCGTATTCTATAAACCTATTTATATATCTAAATAGATGTATATACATGTATATATGTGTACCCATGTAGATACTTGTATAATATATACCTATAATATATCCTAAAACCCAAAATCTAGTAAATTATCCTTAGCATCTTATTTATCATATAAAGACTCTTTATATAAGAAATACTTATTTATCCACCAAAATAGTTACACTAATCAAACTACGCCAACAATTATCTACATGGACAACTTTTGGATGTACTACATGTCTACATGGGTTTGGGCTCGGTTCGGGTCCAGTCCGAACTAAATCGGCACAACCGGATCTCCTAAAATCATAATCTTAATTAATATATAATTAATTAATCTATAGGGGTTAAGTCGCAACTTAGTCTGGTTTTCCTAGTTGGGACATACTAATGGCTCGGCCTTCCTTGCCATGGCTGAAACACTAGTTAAGGCACACCACTACACTATCCGTGCCATAATTTCTAGTCACCTTGTACTCCAATTCTTAACCATGGTTAAAGTCATCTATCGTAATAATTATCTAATTAATTATTTATAAAAAATTCTAAAAATTATATTTAAATCAAATAAATAATATAAAAATATTTTTTAAAAAAATTCCGGGAAAGGGAGCTACAAATCTACCCACCTTAAAAATAAATTCGTCCTCGAATTTAAGGACTACCAAGGTATTCAGACTTGGTAGGTGGGTGAGAGGTAGTAGAACTTTATGATAAAGGAAATTGATACATAAATGAAATAGGACGAAAAGGTTTGAAGCTCTAAAATGCTCTCATCTTAAATTTTGAAACAAGTCTGCTAAGAAAAATAATCATGAACAAAGTATCGACGAAATTTGCCTTCAACCCTGACAAATAAAATATGTGAATAAATAAATGAATAAAAATTTCTGAAACTCCGGGAAAGGGAAATCTAGGGATTTGACCCAATCCTGCCCGAAATCATTCATAAAATATTGTCTAAAATAATACCTATTACTTTAAATAATACTCGTAATAAAATTAATTGTCAAAATATTTGTTAAGAATAATTCAGATTTTTATAGCTGTATATTTTTCACAAATACAATATCTTCTAAAATAATATAGTAATAATTTGAATTTAATATAACTCTTGGTAAAATAGTAATTCAAATAATCCTGGAATAAAATCTCTTCTCAAATTTTGCAAATCTCTCCCTCCCTTTTTTTAAATATCAAAAATAGAAATAGAATAAAAATTATTTTCCCGATTTGGAAAAAAAATTAAACTAAAATAAACTAAATGGAAAATGTAAGAAAACGGGAAGGGGCTTACGACCTACCCACCTTAGAATGATCTGTCCTCGAATTTAAGGTCTAGGATGATCAAATCTTTCTAAGATTTAAACAAATATTGGATTCAACAAATCAAAATCAATTCATAATGATTTAAAAAATAATTCAAGATTTATTAAAATATAAAAAATGTATTTGATCAAATCTAGATATAATACAATAATAATTCAAATGAATAATATGTTTATCAAATGACTTGGAAAATATGGTATGTATTATTTAAACAATACATATCTTTGTTAGTCCAAGACTGAATCAAATTAACTATAATATAACAAAATGAATTTAATTGATAGTTAGCAAATAATTTAAATAATATTTTATAAATTCTAAATCAAAAATGGTTTGACAAAAAAATTCTGTTGTCATCCAAATATTTTCTATAGTGGTTACAAATAAAATATATGTTTTTAACCAAAATTTATTAAAATAAAACAAAATAAAACTTTTGAAAGTAGGGATGTGGGTTTACAATTCTGCCCACCTTAAAAAATATTTCATCTCCAAAATTTCAAAGAGCACGATTAGGCACGACTATGAAGAATAATCAAGGAACCAAATTTTTAATTGATATGAATAAAACGACGAATGGTATAATCAAGGGAGTGATATGATTCATGATCTAATTAATCACGTGTAAAAATGACAAAGATACTAAACAAAAGGAGAGTGTGATTTGGTACGACTAGTATTCGGTCAAATGGTTTAGTTGACAAGCAAATATTTTTAAGAACGATCAAGGGTGAAATGGTTGGGCACGACCAATCTATGGTCAGCATGGTTGAGTCATTACCAGCCTTTTAAGGAATGACCAAAGTTCTCGATGAAATCTAAACATAATTTTAGTCGTATTTAAGATGCAGTCACGATCAAGGCTAATCGTACAAGTCATCCAAGCAGGGTGAAAATAGGAAGTCGGCACGAGCATGATCATGATCAAAATAATCATGACCGTAGTTGGAATGAAAGTATAACCTTAGCTATGATTTAGTTGAAATTATAGACACGGTTACGATTTAGTCTCGATAAGAATGGTTTAAGATCAATCAAAATTGAAATCACATTGGTACGAACAACTAGTTGAACAAATATTTAGGCACGATCATGGAATTGAATTCTAGGATGACAGACGAATTGGCACGATCGAAATAAAATAAAAGGAGTCTAGTCATGATCGAAATTGTTCAAGGATGATCAAATCCAAAATCGTTTCGATATGCTTAAAATATTTATCCACGATTATTTAGGCACGAGTTTAGAATCAAAATCTAGATAAGTTTAGGAATCTAGTCGAAATTACATTAAAAGATGACAATCTGAAAAATATAAGGATAAGAAAGGAAGGGAGGATTGCCGGTTTATTAAAAAGATTGTGACTAGCAATAAGCACAAATCAATTTAAAAACTTAATAGTTATATGTCAATAAGACGTAGTCTCTATGGTATTCGAAACTCTTAAACATAATCGAAGTCATTTTACCGAGAATTTATGCCTCGCCAGTGTACAGCTAGCTGCATTAAACCCTTGGTTCCTGTAACGCTCCAGTCCCAAAATACGTAGGACTAGGAACGTAGACATGCCAGCCGTATAATAAATAGTCGTAAGCTATAAAATGCAGTAAACCACAACTAACTAATCTCATCCACAAAATGCAAGAATAAAAGATATCATATAATCAACTATAAAATTGTCATTTGATACATGTAGTTGGGCTGAGACAAATCCACTACCAACTATGAAAAGAAATAGATAACAAAAGAAAGAGTTTGGCAAGCAAAGCGAAGACGATCGAAGTGCAATCATCCTCGAAGAAATAGAGATGATCATGTCCACGGCTAGAACACCTGTGAAAGACAAGAGCACACACCTGGCGAGATAACCAGGTCCTTAGAGGGACGTAACAAGATACAAGAAAACACCATGCCATATAAACTGTGATATATAATAGAAAAAAAAGGATGCATGAAATAGGTACCTAACCGTACTATAGTAAATATGCAATAAAGAACAATCCTCCACATATGGGCACTCGGGCTGTATAGTAGTGGCATCGTCCCTCTCATCGGGAATCAGTACAATCTGTCCATAACGTTCGGCGAACGTCAGAGGGAATCAGTAAGAAAACGTCCATAACATTCCCTGAACGTCAGAGGAAATCAGTATAATAGGGTGAACCTGCGTCTCCAACGGAGCTTCAGGTATAATAGCATTATGTAAATGTGGCCCATACATCAAGAAATTGTTCTTCCCTTCCAATGCCTAATGGAGTCACATCCATGACTCATTTGACCATCTAGTAACTTCCAAGTCCACTAGCATGCAATTCTATCGGCAGTTACTCCTAACCGTCGCACGCCTTATACGTATCGGTGGCCGGCCGACTACGTGAGTACGTGTCCTATATGTGACTCACAATACGTGGTAAAGTATGTGTCAAGGCCGTATGAGATATACCAATATCTCATTATCCAATGGGTGGTCACTAAGCTAAGTCAATGCAAAATAATTTAAAAGCAATTAGAACGACCGATATAGTCGCTTGCACCCAAGTGTGACTTGGACGCATAACAATATAAAATATAGAACAAATATATAAAACTAAAAATAAATAACTGAAAATAAAGTAAAGTAATCACAGAGTAAGGTGGCAAGGTATCTTGCCTGGTAGGACGCCTGGTGTACTACGATGATCAAAGTGGTATAACATGTGACTTCGATGTTACAACTACGCCAGACGGCCTCTGATGATGACACTGACTGCTCCATTAGGTCCGGGACGGTCAGAATAGTGCAGGTCGACATAGGGTAGTCCAGAATTGGCGAGAAAATAAGAGTAATAGAATTTAGTCATGGACGGAAGGATAATTGAAGGAAATTGGATAGATCATAACATATATATACGATTTTAGAAAATATTTTATAATACTTGATAATATATTTTTATTAGTTAAAAATAGTTTTTAGATAAATACTTGAAAAGTATTAAAAATCATTTTAGGCAAACTCTAATTTTATAAAAATATCGTTTTGAGATAGAAAACTATATTAGTTAAAAATAAAATTTTGGTAAAAAGCTATAATTTTATTTGAAACTCGAGAAATATTTATAAAATATTTTAAAATATATTTTTACTAGTTAAGATATATAAAAAGAAATATACAAAAATTAATTTAAGTAAAAAAACTCATTCATAATAACCTAGGAATATATAATCATATATTTTAGGTTAAAATTAAACTAGATTTGTAAATATTAAATTTTGGTATTGGTAGTCCAATATGAAAATAGTATTAGGCTAACTATAACAGTAGTAATACTAAATAATGATAGTGATAATAATAATAATAATCATAAATAAACCTAACTTCAAAGTATCTGTTCTCCTCAGAAGAGGTGAAGCAAAGCAACAATCAAAACAAAAAGCAACAACACCAAAAAGTAAGCTTATAAAAAGAAGCAGCATTGGCTGTCATCTTCCTTATACAATAACAATAATAATAATAATAATAATAATAATAATAATAAAACTAATACAGCTGTGCTGCTGTTCGCCTACATACATATACTAATAATAGGAATAAGAATAGTCAAACTAATAAGCTGTACTGCTTATTTTTACAATGAGGAAGAACAAACAACACAAAATGAATGTCAGAGTAGAGAGGGAAGGTGGTTAGGGAGATTCGAGTGAGAGAAAAATAAAAAGAAGGGGACGAACGGATGAATAAGAGAGAGAGAGAGAGGGAGAGAGAGAAAGAGAGAGAGAGAGAGAGAGAGAGAGAGAGAGTTAGGACCAGATCGAGAGAGGCGAGAGAGAGCGGGAAGGAGGTCGGAAGAGAGGGAGATATCGACGGAGGGTTTGAAGGGAGCGGTGAAGCTCGGCCGCGCTAGGCCGAGGTCGCGGAGGCCATGGCGGTACTGGGGTATGCTCGACTGGCGGAGAAGGAAGTCGGAGGGGCGGAGAACACGGCAGCGCGGCATGGTGAAGCAGCGCGCGGCAGTCAGAGCGGCCTGCGGTGGCCGGGGGCTGAGGCGCTGGCCACCAGCGGTTGTTGGCCCCAGCGCGGAGGCGGAGGGCAGGGTTTCGCGCGCGGTTCGAGGGGCTTCGGTAAAGGCGCTCCTCGGGGACAGCGGCTGGGTACGGCGCGCCAAGGAGGAGGCGGCGCGGGTGCGGCTCCGGGCGGAGCTCGCGGGGAGACGCGACGGCGGCCAGGTGAGTTTAGGGTTAGGGTTTTACTCGTTTTTGGAAATTTGGTAGGTTTTGTTGGGTTGACGATTGTGGTGGTTTGGGCTGCCGCGGTGGTTGTCGCGGTGGTCGTGGTGATGATGATGGTGGTGGTGGTGGTAGGGTTGCCAGTGGTGGCTACGGCGGTGATGGTTATTTGTTGTCGGTAGTGGTGTTGATGGGTTGGCGGGGGCTGTCGGAACGCCGACGATGGTTGGGTGGTGGTGGTGATAATTCAACGGGATTGGATGGTTGATTATTGCGGTTGGCAGCGGAGGTGAGGTCTGGCAGCGTGGCTGTGTTGGTGTCGGGGGTTCGATCTGGATGTCGGAAATTAACGAGACGGTGGTGCTGCAGAGAAGTACGGGGTATCGGGGTTGCGAGGTCGGGACGGGGTACTGGGCAGGGAGGAGGTCGGAAAGGCTGTGATGACAAGGGGGCTGCGGGGATGGTCGAGGCCGAGGACAGTGGTGGACGGTCGGGGATGGCTGGCTTGGCTAGAATTAGGAATTTGATTGTATCGGGATGTGTCCGATACGAAAATAATGTATTTGTAATATAAAGAATCTATTGGAAAGACACCCGAGGCCGTCACGACTGACACGGAATAGACTTTGGACACTGACATGATGCATTCACATGGTGGTGGAAATTTGTGGAATGATTCTGGAGGAAAACAATATGGAGGCTTTCCTATTTATAGGGGTGGAAACTCCTAGTGGAATAAGGATTAGGAAAATTTAAAACCCCTTTTAGATAATCCTACTTTTAATTTAAATTATTTTAAAACCGATTTAATCAAAATTCGAATCCAACCCAATTAAATCTAGATAATTTCAAATCCAAATTAAATATAGATGATTCCAATCTTTAAATTAAACTTATTAAAATTAAATAAAATCTAATCAAAGTTTAAATTACCACAATAAATTCAATATATCTTTTCTAAAAATAATGTTCATAAAAATTTTGAAAATCCAAACAATTATTCAATTATTTAAAATACCTGTTAAAAATAAATAAATACAATTAGCTTTCGAAAAATAAAAATATACGCGAATTAAATTTCACGTACTTCGCATACGATAGAACATTATTTTAAAAAGGAGAATATCATTTCTTAAGTTAAAATAAAATAAAAAAAAACTTTTTATAAAATTAATAAATTATTTTTGAAATTTCGATGCGACGCTTTTCACAACTTTAAGTAAATAAAAGTAATTACTATATATTATTTTGAAACTATAAAATAGAAAAAAATATTTTTCTAAAAATATGTATGCTCGCACATATTCGCACTCGTCGAACAATTACGAAAAATAAAATTTCGGGCGCGACGTACAATACAAAATAAAAAAATCAGTACTAAATTTATTTAAATAAATAAAAATAGTAGAAATTTAGGGGTTTTACAGTTCCACAACTCAAGCTATGTTGCGGTAACGAATACCCCATTCAACTCTATCTAGTCTTGACATAGCAACTCAAGAATGAAATAAGACGATTAGGACATAATTTTAATAAAGTTCGATCACCACGCTTACTTGAAATTATTTCAACTTAGGGGTCATGCCACGCCAGTGCGCTGCTTGCTGCAGTGAATCCGCAGTCTCGATAATTCAAATAAGTGACGACAGTACGTTTCTGTCTCGTCATCGCAAGTCATCAAAATTATTTTAAATATATCCCCAAGAATATCAAAGGAGTTTAAAATATCATACAAGTTAATAAAGATAGAAAAAGTGCAAGTATCTGTTCTTCAAGTATAAGATCATCTTCTTGAAAAGAAAACAATTGATTAGGAAGGGTAATGATCGAAGCCAAAATAAGTAAAAATCTTATAATCCTTATTTCACGGATATTCAAGATTCAACGATTGAGAGAAATTTTTTTTGAATCCAAAACTTAACTCGAGATTAATAGACAATTGAGTGAGAAGTTATTCTTTTTTTTAAAAAATAATTCCTTAGGTCCAAGGAAAAGAATATAAGTGATACGAACTTATGATATGGCGATGTTTAGAAAAGACATAAGATCAAGTTGTACAAATGATCCTGATTAGGGAGGAAATTACCGAAGGCAAAAGAAATATAAACTTAAATTTATATTTTTCTAATATTCAGGATCGAGGGAAAATATGTATAAAGCACTATGTCTACCTATTATGAATATATTTATACACAAATCAATACGTATAGCCTAAGTAAATCCCAAAAATCCCAAAATATCATTCTAAGAGAAGGTTACCCTATTTCCAAGTAAAATATAAATTTAAATAGCAATAATACATTTATTATATTCAATACATAATTTATAGAAATTATTCCCAATACTAGAAATGGACTACCAAACTATATATACACATCTATATATCTACATGGACGACGTGGTCGCACTACATGACCACCAGGACTTGGGTTGAGTTCGGGCTAGTTTGGAACAACCGGGTCTTCTAAAAGTCAATAATCTTAATAATAAATAATTAAATTATTCCTAGGGTTATGTCACGATTTGGCCTGGTTTTCTTAGTTAGTGCACACCTATAACTTGGCCTCCTCTACCATGGCTAGAACACTAATCAAAGCACTCGACCACACTCTCAGTGCCAAAATTCTTGGTTATCCTGCACTCTGAAACTTAACCGTGACTAAGGCCTTTTATAATAAATATTTATAAAATTCTAAAAATCATACTTTAATTCAACTAAAAGGAATAAGTGCTATTTTCAGAATTTCGGGAAGACGTTACGAATCTACCCTCCTTAGGAATTCCGTCAAATCAAAATGTGATAGTGTATCCTTCTATGAAAGTTATCTAGTGAGACATATGTATCAACCTTAACTACCTAAATGTTAATTTAAATTAGGGACCCCTAGTCCTAACTATTCTCTTAAGATTGATTTACTCCTAGTTGTGAATGAGCATTTCCTAATCGCAGGCTCGCAGTAGTACGACTAATATGGTACCACCACGAGTTCGCACAATTTGCAAAAATGAACCTGCATGGGCCACTACAAAAACTTGTCACGACCCGCACCCACTTTTTTGGATACGAGACGTGTCCAAGCCATCCTACGTCGCAGAGTCGGCGGTAGAACGCTGTCACGGCCAAGATGCTCAAAATTACAAAAGATACATTTATTGCTCATTCACATTATTAAATTTATTTACAACATTTACAACATTAATACTTGAAAGTAAATATAATATCTCACAAAAAAAGAAAAGACAGCTAGTTCCACTATCTAGGTTAACCTCAGCATACCCGTGCCTTCCCAGTGCTAAGAGTGATAGTGGCTAAACCTAAAAAATATTGGTTTCCAGTCAGGAATGGAATGAGTACAATCTCACAATAGATTTAATAAATAACAAAATCTATAAATCTGTAAATAATAATGAAATATATGACGAAAAGACAATTATAGAATCATGACAGGAACTGAGCACGGGGAACAAGGCAAGTGAGTACTAAAAATAGAGAAGACCTGTAGCCAGCAATATATACTATAGAACCAGACACTGTACCCATCTAATGAGTTGAAATACTACTTCGACATGTAAACGGCTAAGGGTAAATTCGGCACCCCGTACATGAAATGTGCGACTGCTATTAGGCACGAATAAGATCCGACAAGCCGCACGCGAAGTGTGCGACTGCTATTAGGCACAAATAATTTGGGTTTGTTTATATGTCTAGAGTATTTCTCCGCCCGACTCGTACTCATGGATCCAAACAGGTCGCGAATACGTAATAGATTGGTCACGAACAACATATAAAAAATCTATAACTACTATCTCGTGTAACATCGTGTCAAGAACCAATAAAATATCAATGTAAAACACTACTACATACATGATTCATAGAGATAATCAAATATAAAAACTATCAGAGAAGTACTCGCCTGAGGTCCTGTACTGGTGAAACCGATAATACTATACCCCTCAATGAGCCACAATCAGTCAACATATGCAAAAGTCTCCGGATGCTGAAATAAATATTACTAATATTTTTAGAATAGTCAAATTAGCTAGAATTGCCTGTCTTTAAGTCCAATTTTGGACACAGGGGTAAAACAGTAATTTTGGGTCAAAACGGTATCCGCCGTTGAACCCGCTTTGCACCGAAAAGTATGCCAAAGTCCATGGTCTATAAAGTCATCAAACAATATATCAACAAGTCCGGTTTTTGGATACGAACCCAACCATATGTCCAAAGTTGGATTCCGGCGTGCCGTGCACAAAATTGCCCGTTGAATCGGATCGTGGGGTCCACGAAACGGGGATCTGGTCAACTGTCTCAGAATTAGACCAAACTTGGTATACAGGACCAGAAAAATGATACGCTCCTGTTGGCGCAAGTTTCGTCTCGATCTGACGAACATGCACAAAGTAATTAAGAAATTTGCATAGAGGCCGATACGGTGAATTTTGACGGATACGCATCAAATTCGTCGCGCACACGCAACCAATTTGAATTTCGTCAAAGCCCACACGTCCATGAAGCCATTACGCACCTTTCGATGCTTTTAGTTCGTGACCACGTCGCCCAGATTGGCGGGACGCACTTTGTATCGAGGGTTTTCGTGTTTTCGGAAAACAGTTTTTATGTCAATTTGGGAAAATGATTTCTCGATGCTCGGTCGACGAAATTAGATTCCGTGAAAAGAGTTGTGAAGTCCTACCGGCTGTCTTGGACTGTCATAAATTATATTTTTGAAATTGCTACTACTCTGTTCATAAACTTCCTGTAAACATAGGTTTTGGGACTGTTATATGCCCTATTTCGGTATAGGATTTTCCATCGACTTCGAGTCGATTTTCTGTCGAACCGATTTCAATCCTACTCAAACTAATAGACAGATATCCGAGAGGGTTATATTGGGATTTTACCTGCAAGATTGGTTCGACAAACGGTGGCCCGTGGTGTCGAGAATCCGGCTGCGAACAGGGCTCCTCCGCTGTGTTGCTGCTGCTGTGTTCTTTCCCTTCGCGGCTGCTCTCTGCCTGCCGCCGGCCGACGGCCGACCCCCGACCAGCCTGCGGCGGCACGCACGTAGGAGAGGGGCACACATGGGCATGGGACTTAGGGTTTTCCTGCTTTGGTTCTCTCTCTCTCGCGTATTATAAGCAGAGTCGGGGGGAGGGTTCCGCTCGGGCTGGGGAATGGTTGGGCCGGACTTGTATTTCTTTTTCTTTTTCTTTTTCTCTTTTATTACTTATATAAAATATGTATATATATACATACACACGCACACCTATATATTTTTATATTTATATATACATACATATTAACACACACACACACACACACACACACACACACACACACACACACACACACACACATATATATATATATATATATATAGGAAAATTCTACAATACATCCACCCATTTTGGATGTATCGATACATCCTAAATCTGGACCGTTGGATATTCATCCAACGGTTCAGATTCAATTCAGATTAAATAATGCAGGAGACATCATTTAATGCTATTTTTGACTTTTGACCTCTTGTTAACTTGCTATAGCAGGTCATTCTTCAATGCAATTTTTTTAATGAACACCCTAAATTAACACATATTTACTTTCTCTTTCGTCCATGTAATTTAATATTTTGTGCAACTACGTATATATATAACAATAATTGTGTGTCGTCTGAAAAGGAAGGACATATTGGGTCCAGGTCTGTAGGCGATATAGACGATGGCACCACCGCTGCTGGCGATCTAGATAATGACACCGACGACGACATGGACGAAGTTCCTATAGCCAATGTGGATAATAGTAAAGGGAGAATTCAGAGGATGAAGAGTTGTAGGAAGCCGATAAAAGCTCGTTCTCTCAAATCTCTTCTTTGTGTAAATTAAATCCAAGGAGGACACAATCCCTAATTTTAGTTATTGCTTAGCAGAGTCTGCTTAGTTGTTGTAAAATTGTGGTGTTGCTTCTGTAACATTTTCATCTTTAATCTCATATTTTCTATGAATATGTGTTCTATTTGATTTTGATTTAGTAATCTTTCCGTAATTTATTTTTTGTTTCATCTAACAATTTAATATTTTTTTATAAAGCTACAGGCCATGGTGGTGGTGGTGGAAGGAGAAACGGAGATGAAGAAAGAAAGAAGAAAAAGTTCCGATTCGCTGCGGACTTCGTCGAGCCCTCCTCGAACAACGAGGAGTACCAGCGGAATTAAACCTCTTATAGTATTCCTCAAATTGTTAATCATGATAACCTTTGTACTTTTCAAACGGCTAGTAGAATCTTCCTCGAGTCCTCCTCAATAAAACGGCTAGTAGATTGTTTGCTAGTCTCAAAATTTATTTGACTTTCCATCTTTCTCACTTTTTATGCTTCTCTCTTGCTATATATACAATAGTTTTCTTGTTTCATAGTACTATTATTTATTCTGAAATACATAGAATAGTTTTCTGAAATACAATAGTTTTCTTATTCTCAAGATGTCTACTCGTGTGGTGGGAAATATAGAAGACGTAGAAGATTGGTTGCCAGCTCCAAATGAAACCTTCATTCCGCGTATGTTGCGCATGATTGTAGAACATCTGTCGACGATTTCAGATAATATTGCATCGATCAATTCTAAGCTTGGTTCAATAGAAATTGAACAAATGAATTTATCTCGACGTTTGGAGAAGGTTGAAGAATCTCCAGCTTTGAAGAAGGCATCTTCATCTGGAGTATTTAATAATGTGAAGGAGGTTTCCGTTGAATCTTTCGATGAGGAGGACGTGATGCTACAGAATTATAATAAAGCAATGGACCGAATTTTTGCATTGTGTCCTACAGAAGAAACTGACTTTAACAGTTCTTCGAAAAGAATGCGTAAAAATTTAGATCCGGTCACACCATCGAAAAGTTTAACAAGGGGTTCAACCTCGAAGCCTAGAAAGTGTACTAGTGGTTCTTCGAGTTATTACGACTATTTTTTTGCCGATGATAGACCTGACGAGTAAGTAATATGAGTTTTGATTTAATTCCGACAGTTTTTTCTACTAATTTATTCATTTCTTTTCTTAGAGAAATAATATCATCTTGCAACAAAATCTATGTGTCTTGGTGTGAGATGAAGTCTTTAGCTCCTTTAACGAAAATTAAAAATGGGTATGTATAGATAGTATATTTTTTCTTAGATGCCATCTATGTTTACTTCGATTTCATCGCTGACATTTTTAATAATTTATTCAGATTGTAGGCGTTATCTCTGCTCTTCTCACCGCGGAGGAACGGAAAAGAACCTCTAATAAAGCTAATGTATGGTTTTTACCAATAAGGATAACGGTGAGTGAGCATTTTATTCTTCAATGCATATGCATTAACAATTTTCTCGTTTGTTTGTCCTTCGTAATATATTAATTGATGTGTATGTAGAAAGCAATGTTACCTACATCCGACAAAAACTTCATGAAATATGGAAGAAGGACAAATATTTTCAGGATTACATGGGATCTTTAAGCACTTGTAACGAGGTATTAATGTATTTCTGTTTAAATATTAATTCTAATTTTCTGAAAATTTACTAATTTGTTTTACCTAATTAATCCTGATTCTGATATACATACCCATTCTTTTGGACGGACACTATACTTTTACAAGAGTTCTGGTTAAAACAAGGACTGTTGAAATTTGGGACTCACTTACATCTAAAGATGATCTAATTTAAAACAAAACAGTCATAAAAGAAATAGTAAGCTCATATTCATTAATTTTTATGAATTGGGTACAAGATACGCTGTATACTAATACATATTGTATTCTGGTAATTGTAGCTTTCAAATTTGGATCTCTTTCTCGAAGAAGAGATTTTGAAGTTGAGAGATGCTAGGTTCAGCTTTTCTACTTTTGCAATAAAACGTCATTCTTATGTTCCCCGCCAAGGCAATTTAGTTGATTGTAGGATTTTTGTAATTGCATTCATGAAAGACCGATGTAGTCTAGACTACCGTTCTCTCAATGTAAGTCTGAAAATATGTCGTCAAAAACTTACACTTTTTAGAGCAATATTTTTGATGTTATATTTGTTATATGCAGTTTGATGCGGGAATGAAAAGACGCAAAGCTGCTGAATGGATTACAACTTCAGAGCACAATGAAGTACTATCCAAGTTGCTTATATAATATAATTAAGCAGAAAGGAGTCCAATATGAAATGATTGAATATGGAAGACGATAATTTTTTTCTTCTTCTTTTATATCTAATGTATTATGTTTATTTGTTTTGTTGAGTTGTAATGACATTTTTGCCAAACGGCTTCGATTCTTTTTGATTAAGCAGAATCAATTTTGCCCTTCTAATTAATATAATTAAGCAGAAAGGAGTCCAAACGGTTTCGATTCTTTTTGCCCTTCCATCGAATGATATTTTTGCCCTTCTAATTAATTCAAAACACCCCTGAACCCTTTTATTACAAAAAAAACCCGTTTCGATTCTTCCTCTTCCTCCATACTCCACTCTGTACTCAAACCTAGGTCATTCTCCTCCAAAATCTTCAAACCTTCCTTCCCATTCGTAATCTTCATACCATGTCGGCAATAGCGGCAGAATCATCACCGGCAGCATCACCAATTAGAGAAGATGCACCAGTTATAGAAAATCTAAAAGGAAAAGACAGAGAACAACCGAAACCCTATTCTAAGAAAGTTGCACAGAAGAAAAAGGGAAAAGATGCTAAACAAAAAGAAGTGCAAGAATGCTATTCTCCGTGTTTATTTAAACGGAGAATGCTATTCTTCGTATAATTTGAAACGGAGAATTCTATTCTCCGTGTTAAATTAAATGTAGTATGGCATTACAAGAGTTAAAACGAAAGAGAATGTTAATCTCCGTGTTTTTACAAACGGAGAATAGCATTCTCCGTTTTCAATTACACGGAGAATAGCATTCCCAGTGTTAAAATGATTGAGGATTCTATTCGCCATTTAATTTGGAACGAAGAATGACATTCTCCGTGTAACTTGAAACAGAGAATAACATTCCCAGTGTTAAAACACATTAGAATGTTCATTCTCCGTTTTATTTTAAACGGAGAATGACATTCTCCGTGTCAATTGAAACGGAGAATGTTATTCTCCGTTTTGTCTTACACAGAGAATGCCATTCCCCGTATTAAAACGATTGAAAATGCTATTCTCCATTTAGTTTGAAACAGAGAATGACATTCTCCGTGTTAATTTACACGGAGAATGTCATTCCCAGTGTTAAAATCCATAAGAATGGCCATTCTCCGACCTAATTTTTTGTTTTGTAGAAAAAAAATCTGTCAGGAATAAGGAATCAAGACTTTTCCGTTCTACCTTCAAGCCAATGCTAAAACTTATGGAGGTGGTCAATGAAGATGTTGGCCGTTTACCTGAGCCAGTTATTGATTCCTTGAAGAATACCGGTTTCTGGAATTTTGTCGAGATTTTCTACCAAAAAAGAGTCCACGTCTCTGAATTGGCCAAGGTAACGGAAGAGCTTGAGAATTTAATTGCAAGTTACACAGAAGAAGAATATGGCGTCGGGTGCTTTGAATTGAGCACCACTGTTAAAATTGCGCCAAGCGTCGACGATATGGCAGTCATCTTCGGTCTACCGCTGAATAAAAAAAGCGATAATAATGTTATTTATAGAAGATTGATAAAGGAAAAACAACAGCAGCCCACACTACCAGCATCATTGAGCCTGTGTAGAGATCACTTCACAAGATTGCTGGCTAATTCTAAGGGCAAACACTCAGAAGTCACGAATAAGGAAGTGAGAGACAAGTTCTTTGAATTGTTACGACGGCTTCGTGGCCGAGATAACGCTGTTAATCCAGATGATTTGGCCAAGCTAATAATCTTCCACTTGTGCCAAATAGTATTCTTCACAAAGTCTGGCGGTTCAAATTTGCCGTACAGATTCTTGGCCTTGGTAGACAGTGTGGACGTCATCAACAGTATATGCTGGCCAAGGTTAATCCTGGCATATATAATGGATAGCATAAAGAGGATTAGAAGCAAAACTGAACGGGGGAATTACTCAATGGCTTACTCCAAATTGGAAGGTTGCAAAATCTACTTCCTCTATTGGTTTGCAGAACATAATAAATTTGTGGAAAGGAAGTTCGACCCAATTCCTGATTACCTAAGATTTTTCACATGGAATGGGTACGAAATCTCAAACTTCCTTAAGGCCGAATATCACAACAAGTTGAGATCGAAGATGATATTCGAAGATCTGGTTATACCTGTTGGAGAAGAAGAAGGGCACAAAGAAGATGAGCCACCTATAGAAGAATTGAAAAAGAGGAAGAGAAAGAATACCAAGAGCAGGTGGGGATAATTTTGATGAACAACGGATACCACAGCATGATGAAATAGGCGCTGTGATGGACGACTCAGCACAGGAATTGAAGGATTTGAGAAGACATTATTCTGATATTCTTGCGCAGAATGAAGAACTCAAAGAAAAGTTAAAAGAGATGGAGGCACAAGGAGCGCAGTTACGTGCAGCCAACCTTGAGAACGAGAAACTCAAAGAAAAGCTGAAAGAGCTCGAGGCACAAGAAGCGCAACAACGTGCAGTCAACGTTGTGATGGAGGGCTCTGTGCATGAACTGGAGGATTTGAGAAAGCAGAATTCTATTCTTATTGCAGATAATGCACGGCTCATCGACAATGTTACAGAGCTACATGCACAAGGTAAAATCTTTTCTATTTTAAATTTCTGATTTATAATCTTCCAGGAGAATGGCCATTCTTCGTGTATTATAACACAGAGAATGGCATTCTCCGTGTTATTTGAAACGGATAATTGCTATTCTCTATCATTTCGATTCTGGAAAGGTTATTCTCCGTGTAATTCCAAACGGAGAATGCTATTCTACGTGTTATATTATACGGAGAATGTCATTCTCCGTGTTAGATTTACATCATACATTTCATTGTTGTTTGTTTTATTTCAGTGCAAACAACCGAGCAACTCAGAGAAATAAATAAAAGGCTCGTTAATGAGAAAAAGGAAGCTTCAAAATAAAGTTGAATCGTTGAATATTGAAGCCATTGAAAAGCATACAAAAATCGATGATCTCCAAGCCATTGTTGTAGCATTGCAGCATGAGGAGATTCAAGCTGCTGCTAAACTTGCTGCTCCAAAAGAAGCCAAAAGAAGAGGAGGATCGGGGGGAAAGAGGTTCAGAAAACCATCAGCGCCATTAGCCGTTGAAGATGTTACTCCCTTGGAAAAGAATACAGTTAGAGAGGCTAATAAAAAGCGGAAGATTAATGCCGCTCCGAAATCCGGAGAAGTCGCTAAAATGGCTGAATTAAAGAGGAACCGTGTCATACTAAGGGAATGCGATGAACTCTTACTTTGGAAAGATGCGGATGAAGAGCTGAAGAAGTAATATATCGATATCGTAATTCCCAAAAAGAAGTGTCCAGAGTATGTATTCTGAACCCTTTTTTCTTTTATTTTTTCTAGACTTTTTTCACAATTATGTAATGAGAATCTCTATTAATTTAATCTAAACTAAATTTATGTGCAGTGATATTGTTTACTTATTTTCGCCGAAAGAGGGTGAAAATGAAGTTACAGTCCAGCTGTCGGCAATAGACCTGCAAGACATACTCAACTATGAAGACATGGAGGCTGGCATACTGAACCTAATAATAAGGTAGCTGAGAGAAATTCAAGGCACTAAAAGAATGTACGTCCTGTCAAGTTTAAAGGACGTACCATTGAACCAGAAGCAAAAGCCGGCGCCCTAAACATTAAAACATAAGTGGTCTGCATTCTTGATGCCCCACACATTGGTAAGAATCCAAACAGAAAAATCCATATTCATGTGTACACTGATGAAAAATGACAGAAAAAAATTACTCATGATATTGTGTTTTATTTTTGGGAAACAGAACATCGTTGAACGCGCCATTGAACCAGAAGCAAAAGCCGGAGCCCTTGAAACTTACAAAACAGATGTAGAAGACTTCGTCATGGGTTTGGAGGATGACATAGAGTTGCTATTCATCCCACTCTTTAATGTATCCATCAGACACTATACTCTGCTCACATTCAACTTTATCTCCTACGACTGGACACACTACAACTCCTTGAGGCAAACCATGTACGAAAAGGGCAAGGTGGATGCAGAATTAATGAAGAACACCTTAGAGCCTATCGTCTGGAGAAAAGTTGATATGATGAGGGAGAGATACCCGGCGAAGATGGAATATGAGAGCAAAGTGCTGAATTGTTCTCCAAATTGCCCACAACAACAGGTACCCAACTGCCTCTTGTACACGGCGTATTATATAAAGAGGTTGATGACTACTCCCTTTGAAATACTGAAAGGAAATGACGATGACACTCACCAGAAGTTTACAATGATGAGGTTGGTATGGGCTAAGAAGTTGCTTTCAAGCGAATATGTAACACGAACCTAGCAATGACATTGTAAAACAACAATGTAATTATGTAATTGGGCAAGGAACTTCTGTCTTTTATAAGCTCTGTCTTTTATAATAAAATTATTTTTGAATTACATTTAAATTGTCAAAACCACTAAAAGTTTGACTTTTATTTACATATGAAAGTCTGAACTACTACATAAAATCCTACTACCAATAAAAAGTTGAATAAGACGGAGAATGCTATTCTCCGTGTTGAATTATACGGAGAATACCATTCCCATTATTAAAATGATTGATAAATGCTATTCTCTATTTAATTTAAAACGGAGATTGACATTCTCCGTGTTAAATTACACGGAGAATGTCATTCCCAGTGTTAAAACCCATAAGAATGGCCATTCTCCGTTTTAATTAACTCGGAGAATGATCATTCTCCGTTTCAAATTAAACGGAGAATGGCTATTCTCTGTTTTATATCGACGGAGGACAGTTGACAGAAATCTTTTCCGTTTGGTCTGCTCTGTCTTTTCTAATAAAAACATTTTTGGGCAAGAAACTTCTGTCTTTTATAACGTCTGGTCTGCTCTATCTTTTATAAAAAATCATTTTAAAATTACATTTACATTGTCAAAATCACGAAAAGTTTACTTTTATTTACATATGAAAGTCTGAACTACTACATAAAATCCTACTACCAAAAAAAAGTTGAATGTGAGCTGCATGCACGATGAAGTGAATTCCTTTGCAAGGTCCTCTGCCTCAAGGAATTCCTTTGCAAGGTCCTTTGCTCTCAAGGAATTCCTTTGCTTTTGGTCCTGTGACTCGAGGAATTTCTTTGCTTCTGGTCCTGTGCATCAAGGAATTCCTTTGCAAAGGAGTTCCTTGAGGCACATGAACAGAAGTAAAGGAATACCTTGAGGCACAGGACCAGAAGCAAACGAATTCCTTGAGAGCAAAGGACCTTGCAAAGGAATTCCTTGAGGCAAAGGACCTTACAAAGGAATTCACTTCATCGTGCATCGTCAGAGCAATGGAACTCGTTGAGGCAAAGGAATTCCTTGAAGCAAATCACTTCATCGTGCATCGTCAGAGCATAGGAACCGTTGGATGACTCCTTGAGGCAAATCACTTCATCATGTATCGTCGGAGTTCCTGTGGCTCTTCCAGCATAACAAAAACTGGGCCGCGGCGATCCCGGACCCAGTAACCAACATCATGGCACACAGTCGATGAAGTGCACGAATATGGAAACTCGGCACATCTCAGTCTTCTGATGAAGTGTACGAACACGAAACACCGTGCATCGTCAGAGCAAATCACTTCATCGTCAACGTGCCAAGGAGGAGCTTGAGAGAGGAACTCCTTAAGGCAAAGGAACACCGTGCATAGTCAGAACTAATCAACGTACGGGCGCTTCGACAGAGTGTGGGTTGGCAATCAACCCAAACCCTGGGGCTCTTCCAGAAACCAACATCATGGCACACAATCGATGAAGTGAACAAACACAGACAGTCCACTAGGTACATCTCAGTCTTCTGAAGGACTCCACCACCAAAGCTTCTTCGAA
The DNA here is from genome assembly GCA_029216955.1 of Iris pallida. NCBI lineage: Eukaryota > Viridiplantae > Streptophyta > Magnoliopsida > Asparagales > Iridaceae > Iris > Iris pallida. The sequence goes on from JANAVB010012000.1 coordinate 2,599,463, forward strand.
CGAGAAGATTGACAACCAAGAGAAAAGCGTCTTGCCAAGGCGGGGGATCGGTAGAGTCCATCTCCACAAGAAAAGCTAAGTGAGACGAGAACAAACTCTCCCTACACTACTGCCATTTATGGGCAAGGAACAACTCAAACTCATGCGCCAAGTGGCAGTCACTTCGAATTCAATTCAATTAATTTACATTAATACCAATACATCTTCCCCTTCTCAAGTAAAGCTAAGTAAGACTAGAACAAATTCTCCCAACTACTGCCATTTATAGGCAAGGAACAACTCGAACTCATGCGCCAAGTGGCAGTCACTTCGAATTAATTTGCCTTAATACCAATGCATCTGCCCCTTCTCAAGTAAAGCTAAGTAAGACTAGAACAAACTCTCCCAACTACTGTCATTTATATGCCATTAATACCAATAAATCTGCCCCTTCGAATTCTGCCAAGTCAATACCATTCTCCGTGTACTGATGCACCCAATTGACAGAGAATTGTAAAAAAAAGTTGATTATTAGAGCATCTCCAACCCTATTGTGAGCATCCGCCCCTTCAAAATGGCTTTTATATATATTGGAACTAGAAGTAGTGAAAAAGTTGTATTGGAAGTTGAAAACGAAAGAGAATGCTATTCTCCGTGTTTTTATAAACGGAGAATAGCATTCTCCGTTTTGAATTACACGGTGAATAGCATTTCCAATGTCAAAACGATTGAGGATTCTATTCTCCGTTTTATTTGGAATGAAGAATGGCATTCTCCGTGTATTTGAAACGGAGAATAACTTTCCCGTTTAAATTAAAACGATTGAGTATTCTATTCACCGTTTATTTCGGAATGGAGAATTCCATTCTTCGTTTAACTTGAAACGGAGAATAACATTCCCAGTGTTAAAACATATTAGAATGTTCATTCTCCGTTTTAATTTAAACGGAGAATGATATTCTTCGTGTCTTTTGAAACGGAGAATGCTATTCTCCGTGTTGAACTACACGGAGAATACCATTCCCAGTATTAAAACGATTGAGAATGCTATTCTCCGTTTAATTTGAAACGGAGAATGACGATGAGCTTGATGAGTACTCCCTTCGGAATACCGGAAGGAAATGACGATGACACTCACCAGAAGATTACAATGATGAGGTTGGTATGGGCTAAGAATTTGCTTTCAAGCGAATATGTAACACCACCAACCTAGCAATGACATTATAAAACAATAATGTAATTATGTAATTGGGCAAGGAGCTTCTGTCTTTTTTAATGTCTGCTCTGATATGTCTTTTATAATAAAATCATTTTTGAATTACATTTACATTGTCAAAACCACGAAAAGTTTGACTTTTATTTACATTGAAAGTCTGAACTACTACATAAAATCCTACTACCAAGAAAAAGTTGAATGTGAGCAGCGTGCGGGCATCGTCAGAAAAAATCACTTCATCGTGCATCGTTAGAGCAAAGGAACCGTTGGATGACTCCTTGAGACAAATCACTTCATCGTGCATCGTCAGAGCAAAGGAACTCACTGAGGCAAAGGAGTTCCTGTGGCTCTTCCAGTATTACAAAAACTTGAATGCAATCAAGGAGTCAAAGGAACTCCTTGAATGCCAAGGAATTCCTTGAGGCAAATCACTTCATCGTGCATCGTCAGACCAATAGAACACCTTGAGGCAAAGGAACTCCTTGACGCAAAGGAACACCATGCATAGTCAGAGCGAATCAATGTGCGGGCACTTTGAAAGAGTTTGGGTTGGCAATCAATCCAAACCCTGGGGCTCTTCTAGTAACCAACATCATGGCACACAGTCGATGAAGTGAACGAACACGGACAGTCCACTAGGCACATCTCAGTCTTCTGAAGGACTTCACCACCAAAGCTTCTTCGAATAAGGAGATCGACAACTAAGAGGAATGCGTCTTGTCAAGGCGGGGGATCGGTAGAGTCCATCTCCACAAGAAAAGCTAAGTGAGACGACAAAAAACTCTCCCTACACTACTGCCATTTATAGACAAGGAACAACTCGAACTCATGCGCCAAGTGGCAGTCACTTCGAATTCAATTCAATTAATTTGCATTAATACCAATGCATCTGCCCCTTCTCAAGTAAAGCTAAGTAAGACTAGAACAAACTCTCCCCACTACTGCCATTTATAGGTAAGGAATAACTCGAACTCATGCGCCAAGTGGCAGTCACTTCGAATTAATTTGCATTAATACCAATGCATCTGCCCCTTCTCAAGTAAAGCTAAGTAAGACTAGAACAAACTCTCCCAACTACTGTCATTTATATGCCATTAATACCAATGAATCTGCCCCTTCGAATTCTGCCAAGTCAACACCATTCTCCGTGTACTGATGCGTCCAATTGACGAAGAATTGTAAAAAAAAGTTCATTATTAGAGCATCTCCAACCCTATTGTGAGCATCTGCCCCTTCAAAATGGCTTTTATATATATTGGAACTAGAAGAAGTGAAAAAGTTGTATTGGAAGTTAAAAATGAAAGAGAATGCTATTCTCCGTGTTTTTATAAACGAAGAATAGCATTCTCCGTTTTGAATTACACGGCGAATTGCATTCCCAGTATTAAAACGATTGAGGATTCTATTCTCCGTTTTATTTGGAACGAAGAATGGCATTCTCCGTATATTTGAAATGGAGAATAACTTTTCCGTTTAAATTAAAACGATTGAGGATTCTATTCACCGTTTATTTCGGAACGGAGAATTGTATTCTCCGTTTAACTTAAAACGGAGAATAACATTCCCAGTGTTAAAACATATTAGAATGTTCATTCTCCGTTTTAATTTAAACGGAGAATGATATTCTCCGTGTCTTTTGAAACGGATAATGCTATTCTCCGTGTTGAACTACACGAAGAATACCATTTCCAGTATTAAAACTATTGAGAATGCTATTCTCTGTTTAATTTGAAATGGAGAATGGCGATGAGCTTGATGAGTACTCCCTTCGGAATACCGGAAGGAAATAACGATAACACTCACCAGAAGATTACAATGATGAGGTTGGTATGGACTAAGAATTTGCTTTCAAGCGAATATGTAACACCACCAACCTAGCAATGACATTGTAAAACAACAATGTAATTATGTAATTGGGCAAGGAACTTCTGTCTTTTATAACGTCTGCTCTGATCTATTTTTTATAATAAAATTATTTTTGAATTACATTTACATTGTCAAAATCACGAAAAGTTTGACTTTTATTTACATATGAAAGTCTGAACTACTACATAAAATCTTACTACCAAGAAAAAGTTGAACGTGAGCAGCGTGCGGGCATCGTCAGAACAAATCACTTCATCGTGCATCGTCAGAGCAAAGGAATCGTTGGATGACTCCTTGAGGCAAATTACTTCATCGTGCATCGTCAGAGCAAAGGAACTCACTGAGGCAAAGGAGTTCCTGTGGCTCTTCCAGCATTACAAAAACTGGAATGCAATTAAGGAGTCAAAGGAACTCTTTGAGTGCCAAGGAATACCTTGAGGCAAATCACTTCATCGTGCATCGTCAGACCAATGGAACACCTTGAGGCAAAGGAACTCCTTGACGCAAAGGAACTCCTTGACGCAAAGGAACACCGTGCATAGTCAGCGCTAATCAACGTGCGGGCGCTTCGACAGAGTATGGGTTGGCAATCAATCCAAATCCTGGGGCTCTTCCAGTAACCAACATCATGGCACACAGTCGATGAAGTGCACGAACACGGACAGTCCATTAGGCACATCTCAGTCTTCTGAAGGACTTCACCACCAAAGCTTCTTCGAATGAGGAGATCGACAACCAAGAGGAAAGCATCTTGCTAAGACGGAGGATCGGTAGAGTCCATCTCCACAAGAAAAGCTAAGTGTGATGACAGCAAACTCTCCCTACACTACTGCCATTTATAGGCAAGGAACAACTCGAACTCATGCGTCAAGTGGCAGTCACTTCGAATTCAATTTAATTAATTTACATTAATACCAATGCATCTTCCCCTTCTCAAGTAAAGCTAAGTAAGACTAGAACAAACTCTCCCAACTACTGCCATTTATAGGCAAGGAACAACTCGAACTCATGTGCCAAGTGGCAGTCACTTCGAATTCAATTCAATTAATTTGCATTAATACCAATGCATCTACCCCTTCTCAATTAAAGCTAAGTAAGACTAGAACAAACTCTCCCAACTACTGCCATTTGTAGGCAAGGAACAACTCGAACTCATGCGCCAAGTGGCAGTCACTTCGATTTTAATTCAATTAATTTGCATTAATATCAATGCATCTGTCCCTTCTCAATTAAAGCTATGTAAGACTAGAACAAAGTCTCCCAACTACTGCCATTTGTATTGGAAGTTGAAAACGAAAGAGAATGCTATTATCCGTGTTTTTATAAACGGATAATAGTATTCTCCGTTTTGAATTACATGAAGAATAGCATTCCCAGTGTTAAAACGATTGAGGATTATATTCTCCGTTGAATTTGGATCGAAGAATGGCATTCTCCTTGTAATTTGAAACGGAGAATAACATTCTCGTTTAAATTAAAACGATTGAGGATTCTATTCTCCGTTTAATTTGGAACGGAGAATGGCATTCTCCATGTCGTTTGAAACGGAGAATAACATTTTCAGTGTTAAAACACATTAGAATGTTCATTCTCTGTTTTAATTTAAACGGAGAATGACATTCTCCGTGTCATTTGAAACGGAGAATGCTATTCTCCGTGTTGAATTACACGGAGAATGTCATTCCCAGTATTAAAACGAGTGAGAATGCTATTCTCCGTGTACTGATGCGCCCAATTGACGGAGAATTGTAAAAAAAAAAGTTGATTATTAGAGCATCTCCAACCCTATTGTGAGCATCTGCCCCTTCAAAATGACTTTTGCATTGATAACTGTATTGGAGAACATATTTTTATCTCATTGTCTTGTGTGAATGACATCTTGACACATAGGAAAGACATTGTCTTAAGTGAACGACGTTTCATTTGATTCCACTTGCTCTTTGTCGATAATTCGCTTCCGTACTTTACAATTACAAAAATCGTGACCCAATTTTTTACAAACTCTACAAATTCAAGGCTTCGGGATAGTCTGACTTACTTTAGGCTGGCTAGATTACCCTTGAGAAGGCCTTCTTTTTGTTGCTACCGGATTTGGCTCTTTAAAAGATTCATGCACTCCATGAACTGCATCAGCTACCATTTGTTCTTCTTTACCAATATCGGTCACCATTTTTTTCAACTCCATCAGAATAGACGACATCAACTCCGTTCCCTTCTCTTGAATTTTGCTTGATTTTTTACAATAATACGTAAATAGATTAAATTGTTCATTGATACCAGCATACCTTCTGCTCTCAATACTGTCTGGGTGGATGAATCTTCTTTCTGTGCCAGGTCCGAAGAGATAACTCTCTTTGCAATCCTTGAGCCAACGAGTTTTAATCAAGTTTTTTGGAATATCTCCAATTTGCAATCTCTTCATTGCTGAAAAAATATGCCTACAAGGAATCTCCTTGGTCTCCAACCACAAGCAGTCACATTTTATGATGTTGTCGGCCCGATCAAATGTAACCTTCCGGTTGACACTGTTTGGCGACATATACTTTTGGATAGTGTAAACTTCTGCCTCTCTATCGATGTGAAGGTGGAGAACAGTATATTTATCAGAACATGTGATTTCCTTCCTTACCTCTATAAATACCGTTTTAGTGTAAATTGCGGCAAATTTATCTTCTATTTCAGCCATGCTAGTTTGCTTCACAGCTGGTGTTGAGAGTTTATCAGTGACATACTTACTTATCTGGTCGTAACGTAAGGCCTCCAAACCGTGGTCACAATTTTGAAGGGCCTTCTATAGTGGCAGCTTCTCATTCAAAAATCTTTTCAGAAATGCGTTCATAGATTCACATCTATTTGTTGTACTAGAACCACCAAAATAATTTCCACGTAGGAATGTGTCCGCCCATCGCTCCCTCATTCTGTACAATACAGTGGCCTACTCATTGTTCTCTACATTATAATCCCTTAGCATCTGCTGTCAACGGTTTTCAAATTCTTTGACTGAATAGTACCTGTTTAGAAAACATGGACAGTAACTAAAGTTTTAATATTGTAACAACAACATACTTCAAAGTAATGTAGCAAGTGTACGATGTACCTTTTAATCATCAGACTCAATTCATTTGCAAAACCCTCTCGGTGTACATGTTTGGCTGCATTGTTTAGGATATGCCATGAGCACGTTCGATGAACTACTCTGGGCATTAAATCCTCAATTGCTTTATTCATGGATCTGCAACCATCCGTGAGAACTGTCATTGGTAATTTGCTATTCATACACTCTTGGAATTTTTCTAAAACCCTAGAATATGTCTCTGCAGTCTCATTATGGATCATTGCAAACCCAAACACACAAGTCATTGTATGATTGTTTGTACCCACTAAAACCACCAACGGCATTTGACTTCTATTTGTTTTATATGTAGAATCAAATGCCAGTGAATCTCCAAATAATTCGTAATCGAATCGACATGCACCGTCAGCCCAAAAGAGATTGGCCAATCTGGAATCTTCGTCTACATTGTACGCGGAGAAGAAATCTGGGTCAATGCCCTCCTTAGATTGAAGAAATGTAAGTATTGTCGTAGCATCAACATCGTCTAGTGCTCTACTATCTTGAGCTAGAGCGTTGTATAAATCCTTTTTCGTCCATCCAACCTTATTCCAGCCACCTTTCTGGTGGACAATTAAATTCCATCTCTCCAGTCCCTATCCCTGATTGTTGTAGGACCGATTGTAGGAACGAGTTGTAAAGCGTAATACTCTAGAGGGGGGTAAATAGATTAGGCAGCGAAAATTAACTATTTAAAAATGTTAGTAACAAGATCACATATAATATATCATAGATATGTAAATAAAAAGTAGAGGGTAGAGAGCAAACGCAAACACAAGGATGTATACTGGTTTTCCTCTTGTGAGGACTAGTCCAGTCGGAAGAACTCTAGCTTCCAGTTGAATCCACTATGAAAAATCATCACAAGTTTTCATCCGAAGTTCTTGCAACTTCTACAACGCGAGCTTTGATCCGAAGTACTCGACCAACTTCAATTGTGAAGAGTCTTTCTTCAATCAAGCCTCTGATTACAATCACTCTGAAACTTCTAGAGTGTACCGCACTGACAAATTGACTAGAGGATTGTAACTGGCTTGGAATTTTTAAAATGAATAGCTCAGAACACTTTGGAAGAAGTAGTAGGCTTATAGAGAAGAGATATGAAAGTGAATTGGTGTATGGGTGAATTGAAATGATCGAAATCCTTCTCTATTTATAGTTTTCCCAAAGGTAGAATTCTGACAGAATTCGGGCAGAACTCTATGAGAAAATCTTGTTGGGATCCGTAACTGCAGGAAGACCAAGTTCAAAAACCAACGTTCACTAACCGAACTCTGGCCGAATTCAGGCCGAACTCGGGCCGAATTCTGTTGGAGTTCTGTCAGGGTTTTTGCAAATTAGTTTTTGGGCTTTTTGAAAAGTCAAACAGTTAGGAAGTAGTTTGGGCTTTTGTAAGTGGGCTTGTTTTCAAAATGAAAGGGTATTTTGAAAACGTTTCTTGGGTAGCCTATTTGCCAGTACGATGCAGTGTACATCGTATTCTTAGACTCAATAAATATGAAAAATATATTGATAAAATAGGAAAGCCAACACTACTAAAATCTGTCAAATCAACGACGCCTCAAGGCATCGCTAAATAGGGAAAATACGTCGATAATTCCTATTAGCGACGTATTTAGCGACGTATGCACGTAGTCGCGATTAACCTAGTCGCTAAACAAGAAAACGTTGCAATACGTTGCTATTGCGACGAGCTTTAGCGACGCTGACACGTCGCGAATTCAGCGACTGCCAGCGACGTAAAATGTCATAATTTACCGACGTATACTAGCGACGTTGAGCGACTTGACATGCATCGATACTGACTTGGCTTGAGAGCTATATGGCGACGTTCTGCGACTTTTCTACGTCGCTATAGTACCGACGTTTAGTGACGATCAGCGACGGTATTCATCACAGTTAGCGACGTTGGGGTACTTACTTAGCGACGTTATTTTCGTCGCTGAACGTCGCAAATCGTCGCTGAACGTCGCTAATATTGAAAAAAAATAAAAAAATACAGCATTTGCAGCATTCCCTGCAGCATTTGCAGCATCCCCTGTAGCATTTGTAGCATCCCCTACACCATTTGTTACAGCAACAACGGTGTGTATCACGAACACAGTATCAAACAACACAGATACACACAATCACGAACACGTTTGAAATACAATCTCATCAATCAACACAGATATATGAAAATTTGTAACAACAATGTCAAACATAATGGTCCACAACTTAATTGCCAAGTATGGGAACGAATGGCTCAGAACACAACCTAAAATTCATTCTAGCATGCATTAGTGTGAATCATCTATGTTTTGTACATATGGTGTAGTATATGTTCTTATCGTATGTAGTATCTGAAGAATGTAACAGAATCAAGATGAACTCACATAATGTAATACTAAGACATCATCTACTACTATATATATAAGATATAGTGATAGGTTGTCGTATCATCATTGCCGAGGGATGAGGGTCGGAGGACAGTCAACTTTATCTACGGCTACATAGTTTCTGTCTCGCCAGTCGAATGGCTGCAGGGACTATGTCCTGATCACCATGTCGTACCGTAGATTAATGCAAATGGAGCTGGAGCCAAAATACAGAAACCAAAATATGATATCCACCTCAAGTGTAGAGTCGGGGGAGAAAAACTTTTCCACCCTCTCCCTCTCTCACGCTATCAACGTCACAACTTTTCCACCTCAAGTTCTGATCAAGTATTTTCCTTCTCCTCTCCTCTACCATGGCTCTGAATCCATCTGCTCCTCCCTACTTCCCTTTTTCTTATTTGACTCTCTCAGCCACATATGATATCCAGCTCAAGTGTAGAGTCGGGGGAGAAGAAGTGGACAGGAAGAGGAGGGGAAAGCAGCACAGCCGACGGCATGACCCGGAGGAAGTACAGAGGTTTTCTTCAACATACGTAGGAGAACTATAAGGATATATCTTTTCACAACATATCACCTTGTCAAAGACCCTTAATGTGACATCCATGTTACCGCAGTGTCGGAAGACTAACATGTCATAATTTTCTAAGCCGTGTGTTTTGACATAATCCTCCAACCGGATTTCAGTTCTATGTAATAATGTAAGATTACTACATAGGAGGAAAGAGTTGGAAAGATTATGTCAAAACACACGGCTTAGAAAATTATGACATGTTAGTCTTCCGACACCGCGGTAATATGGTTGTCACATTAAGGGTCATTGACAAGATGACATATTGTGAAAAGATATATCCTTATAGTTCTCCTACGGATTTGAAAAAAACATCTGTACTTCCTCCAGGTCATGCCGCCGGCTGTGCTGCTTCCCCCTCCTCTTCCTGTCCACTTCTTCTCCCCCGACTCTACACTTGAGCTGGATATCATATGCGGCTAAGAGAGTCAAATAAGAAGAAGGGAAGTAGGAATGAGCAGATGGGTTCAGAGCCATGGAGGAGGAGAGGAGAAGGAAGATGCTTGATCAGAACGGATGGCTCAGAACACAACCCAAAATTCATTCTAGCATACATTAATGTGAATCATCTATGTTCTGTACATATGGTGTAGTATATGTTCTTATCGAATGTAGTATCTGAAGAATGTAACAGAATCAAGATGAACTCACATAATGTAATACTAAAACGCCATCTACTACTATTTAAGATATAGTGATAGGTTGTCGTATCATCATTGCCGAGGAGGAGCCACTTTCCTCGGCTCTACAGAATCAATGCCATCCAAGGAAGGCAAAACTGAATCAACATTGTCTTCCGGATCGTCCTCATCAAGGCATAACGGGCTGCTCAGCGTGCCCAGCTTCTTCAACTTCTCGCTGGCTGCAGAGTCGAAATGGGAACGGGTCCTCTTTGCCGGCCCGGAGCTCTGACTCGCACTCGTCGCCTCGCTACCGGTTTTCTCTCCTCCTCTGATGCGGGTCATAAGAAAAGAAATTTCGTACCTCTTCTTCACATAAACATCATTGCTGCCTTGTACTCGAGCCTCCTCGTCTGTGACGCTATCCAACTTCTCGGTGCCTACATTGTCACTCGAATCTCTCCTTCGACTCGTATTGTCCTCTTATTCGCCTGTCTTTTCGCTCCCTGTCTTACAATCATCTGCTATCACCGCCGACTCATTCGACTCCTTCTCCGAGTCTTCCTCCTCCTCCTCGGAGTCATCGGAGAAGGAGTCGAATGAGACGACGGTGATAGCAGATGATTGCAAGACAGGGAGCAAAAAGACAGGCGAATAAGAGGACGATACGAGTCGAAGGGGAGATTTGAGTGACAATGTAGGCACCGAGAAGTTGGATAGCGTCACAAACGAGGAGGCTCGAGTATAAGGCGGCAATAATGTTTATGTGAAGAAGAGGTACGAAATTTTTTTTCTTATGACCCGCGTCAGAGGAGGGGAGAAAACCGGTAGCGAGGCAACGAGTGCGAGTCAGAGCTCCGGGCCGGCAAAGAGGACCCGTTCCCATTTCGACTCTGCAGCCAGCGAGAAGTTGAAAAAGCTGGGCACGCTGAGCAGCCCGTTATGCCTTGATGAGGATGATCCGGAAGACAATGCTGATTCAGTTTTGCCTTCCTCGGATGGCATTGATTCTGTAGATCCGTGTATAAAGAGGAAGAGATTGGGAGTAGAGTGGACCCGGAGGAAAATGAGAGATGAAGGATGGCTCAGGGAAGGGGGCAGATGAAGGATGGCTCAGAACACAACCCAAAATTCATTCTAGCATACATTAGTATGAATCATCTATGTTCTGTACATATAGTGTAGTATATGTTCTTATCGTATCTAGTATCTGAAGGATATAACAGAATCAAGATGAACTCACATAATGTAATACTAAAACATCATCTACTACTATATAAGATATAGTGATAGGTTGTCGTATCATTATTGCCGAGGGATGAGGGTTGGAGGACAGTCAACTTTATCTACGGCTACATAGTTTCTGCCTCTCCAGTCGAATGGCTGCAGGGACCATGTCGTACCGTAGATTAATGCAAATGGAGCTGGAACCAAAATACAGAAACCAAAATACAAAATACAGATTCAAATCCCTGGTTTCCCCGAAAATACAAAACACAGTTCTAATTAATATGTATTTTAAGTGTGAGAACGGATGGCTCAGAACACAACCCAACCGGAGAGGATACTCTGCAGATCCATCTGAGTAGGACGTATACTCTGAGAGATCACCTTTACAAGAATGATATCAGTAGTGGGATTAAGTGTGTACGTCCTACTCAGATGGGTCTCTCACCGTTATTATTTTTTCTGACAGCATGGTGGATGTGCTCCGTCAACAGATTCTTGCTCCGAGCTAAAACTTTGCCCCGGAGCTCAAGTGGACATCCTTCGTGTAGAGCTCGAGTGAGAGGTTCCTGACAGCATGGTGGTCTCCTTTGTTAAAGTATCCGTGCTCGTCCCACAACCAATGTGTGATGAGCACGGATACTTTGACAAAGGAGACCACCATGCTGTCAGGAACCTCTCACTCGAGCTCTACACGAAAGATGTCCACTTGAGCTCCGGGGCAAAGTTTTGGCTCGGAGCAAGAATCTGTTGACGGAGAACATCCACCATGCTGTCAGAAAAAAATAGTAACGATGAGAGACCCATCTGAGTAGGACGTACACACTCAATCCCACTACTGATATCATACTTGTAAATGTGATCTCTCAGAGTATACGTCCTACTCAGATGGATCTCTCAGAGTATCCTCTCTGGTTGGTTGTCGTATCATCATTGCCGAAGGATGAGGGTCATAGTACCAATACAATCCAGAGATTGACATAGTACTAATTCATATATGTAGTCCAATACAAATAGTCTAATACAAAAATAACCTAATACAAATAGTCCAATATAAATAAGTACTAATAGCTAATGAGAACCACGCTGCTCATGCAAACGCTCAGTGATACGATCACGCAACCACCTCGAAAAAGCGAGATTTTTGGCGTGAGGAGAGATGTCGTCCCTTGCAAGTGTTGCACGAATAGAACTCCTGGTCTCACTAGCTACCGGTGCTGGATGAATAGAACTCCCGATCTCACTAGCAACCGGTGCCACTTCCTCCTTAACTGTAGGAGGAGCCACCTCAGCATTCACTGTTTCCCTCAAACGACGTGCCGCTCTTCGGGTCATGGGTGTCATCTGGTAAGCAAGCTAATATAATTGTAACATAAGCAAGCTAACTAAAGAAACCATCATGTAATTTGAGTACATTTTTGAAAGCAGATAAAGTACAATAAATTCAATTTTTTGCCAAGTAGCAGAACGGATGGCTCAGAACACAACCCTAAAATTCATTCTAGCATAGATTAGTGTGAATCATCTATGTTCTGTACATATGGTGTAGTATATGTTCTTATCTTATGTAGTATCTGAAGAATGTAACAAAATCAAGATGAACTCACATAATGTAATACTAAGACATCATCTACTACTATATAAGATATAGTGATAGGTTGTCGTATCATCATTGCCGAGGGATGAGGGTCGGAGGACAGTCAACTTTATCTACGGCTACAAAGTTTCTGCCTCGCCAGTCGAATGGCTGCAGGGACTATGTCCAGATCACGATATCGTACCGTAGATTTAGGATTTAAAATATAGCATTCAGGTCAACTTAATTCAGTCAAAGGGTACTGAACAGAAAGTCTAATTATTCCATATTTCAGTAATGTCAGTGAGCTAAATCATACTCAACTGTCGAGAATACTTAGGAGAAAACTCATTCACATGATTAGTATCCATCCTTCGTGACATAGCAGAAATTTTATAGGGCTCGATAATAATTATTAGTCAATTTATTCATCATTTCAAAACCCTGAAAATGCCCAAAAAAACTTCCAGTATCAGTAAATAGGGCTCGAACCCTAAATTAGAATTCGAATCCAAGCAAAACATCAAATTGACAGTTGATATGCCCAAAAAAACTCCCAGTATCAGTATATAGGTGTCACACTGTGAGTCTCGTATCCACACAGTGGGACACGACGTGTCCAAACCAACAAAATAGGTGTCACACGAACTAGAAGCGAGTCCACGCTCTCGTGTCCCCCGCAGCGAGTCCACTGTCAGTCTCGTGTCCCCCGCAGCGAGTCAACGCTCTCGTGGACACGAACTAGAAGCGAGAGAGAGAGCTAGAAGACGAGGAGAAACTGGGGAGGAGCTACCTGAGGAAGGAGGAAGAGGAGAAGGAGGAGAAGGAGGAGCTACCTGAGGAAGGAGGAGGAGGAGAAGGAGGAGGCCGGAGGAGGGAGATCACCGGAAGAGCACCGTAGAGGAGGAGGCCGGAGGAGGGAAATCGCCGGAGGAGCGTCGCGGAGGAGGAGCGCGCCCAAAATTGGAGGGGAAAAAATTGTGAATGATCGAAAAGGAAACCCTCGCTGGCTATATGAAACGATTAGTGACGTCCTTATAGGACGTAGCTAAACGTCGCTGATATATAATAAACGGCGATGCCGCTTAAAATGCGTCGCTATACGTCGCTATATCAGCGACGGGTACCGACGGACTTGCGACGCAGGTTCCCATTTAACAAAATGTAGCCGCTAGACGTCGCTATTAGTCGCTGTTGGCGACAAACAGCGACGTCTTATATTAACGTCGCTAAAACCCCAAAAATTAGCGACGAAATTTCATGGAGTCGCTAAATACGTCGCTGATAAGACTTATTTTGGTAGTGCAAGAGCCCTTTGATGATGCCTTTCTTCAAATATTTGAGCAGACTTGAAGACACCTTTTTCACTTGACGACGGTCGTCCAAAGATAAACAGATCTGGAAATCTGAATACCTTTCGGGGGCTTTGCCCCCGAACCCCCACAGGGGGAGCTGCCCCCTCGACCCCTGTCCGCTGACCGGGCAGCGAAACCCCCAATGTGAGTCCCCGGATAGGTCATTAGGCGGTTCAGAGAAATCTTTTTGTTTTATGCCGTCTTTGGTACGTCAATAATTCTTCGTTACATATGTCCTGGTTTGATAAAGCTTTATCATGCGTGTTGCATGTCTACAAGTACATGTTAGACAAACAAACCAATATGATACAAGCATAACAATATTGATATAGAGAACATTTAGGACAATGCTAAGTTTAAGTAGCAACATGATAGTGATTACATGAATATTAGTGATATCATTATGTTAAGCTAAATTGATTAGCCATATTCAAAAACATGATATAATCATTGGGCCAAGAATCTCCCTATTTTTTATTATGGCAAATCCTTTAAGTTTAATATATATACAATAGATGCATGTATCACTAATAAACACATAATACTAGAATATTGTGTGCTAACTTAAACTTATTTCTCCCCCTTTGACATGATAAAAAATAAGCTCTCCCGTAATTAGAGCTAAAATGTACTCAAGCATAAGTAAAGGAGGAAAGCAAAAATAATCATGATCAAGGATTAGGAGAACAGTGTAACGACAAGTTTAGAAAATTGCATAACTATAGTAGAAAAACTTGTCAAAACACAATATAGTTGGTTGAACTTAAAAATATTGGAATCAATCAATACATAGTTTACCAACTAGAAATCCAAAAATGACATTCAAAACACATTTTGTTCATCTTATTGTGTTTTGAAATAGGCCAAAAAAATATATCAATATAGTAGGAATCAATCAATGGTCATAAATAAATCATGAGGAATAGAAATTTGCAGATCTAGTATATATAAAAGAATCAAAAATATAATGAGCTTTTAATAATGATCACAAAAAAATATGATTCATAATTTGCCCATACAAATTAGTGAATCAATTCCATAAAGAGTATAATCATCGAAAAAAAATCAAAATACATATACTAGAATCTATGCAAAATCTATACCAAAGTCCATGCATTTGAATTCAATTACCTTAGCATGATATATATCCATCAGATAAATATGAAGGTAATGAAGACAAAATACTTGAGAAGGAGAAATTTAGTCGACTTGAATGCTCTCCCGCAAAGTATGATCAGTCTAAATATAGATAATCATGAACTTTGAGATAAAAGCTCAATAAGAAATGCCAAATTAGTTTAAACTCAAAAGGATTATCAATAAATTAAATTAATTTTGGCAGGATAACTTTTAGAAACTCAAAAATGAGAGAAGTAAAAGTAAATAATAATAATCATATATTCTCTCATAAAACTATTACAAATTCAAATATCATGAATAACTCGACAAGATATTTAACTAAGACAATATAACTCCATGGGGAACTAGGTATACCACATATTAAGGGCATAAAATAATTGAAACAATTAATTTGCTCCCCCTTAAAATATGCGTATATAGTTCAAAAATAATTTATATGCATAAAATAGATAAAATAAATAATCACAAGATCTAAGGAATATCCAAGATATGGATCTTTCTTTTCTTTGATCAAAAGTTCTAAAATCAAATATCATCTTTAGGCAAGCAAAAGAAATATCCAATAAATAAAGGTTTAAAGATAAAGAAACAAAATATATCTCCAATATATATATATATATATATATATATATATATATATATATATATATATATATATATATATATATATATATATATATATATATATATATATAATATTTCAAGACATTAAAAGATTTTGAAAACTGTCTTTAATAATAATATTTGCGTACCGGACAAATTTAATAAATCAAAAAGAAATAAAAAAGGCTTTAAAAATGTGGATTTATTACGAAAAACTATCTTAATAAATGTTCGAATGCATCCATTTAGTCCTCAGACTGAAAGCTGGCGATTCGAATCACGAAAATAATTTCAATAAAAGAATCCATAAATCATAAATAAATCCATTTGAACAAATAAACATAACTAGATAAATGTTCAAAGAAAAGTGTATTCTAGATATATGGCATGCCAAGGAGATAATTGATTTGAAACAATTAACTGCTCCACCTTTACATGGCTATATCCAGAAAAAAGTAGTATTGACAAAATTTTATAAAAAAATTTAGAGACATATTTTTGGAAGTAGGAAACTAATTCAAAAATATTAGGTCTTCTTATCAAAATTTATTTCTTCCCTTTTTAAAGCCGTTGCACGGTGTCCATCTGATAACCGAAGGCTTAAAGAAAAGAAACGCTTTGAGAGAGAAAAATTCAATATGCTTGAGTTCTCCCCTACAAAGAGTTACTGTTGTAGACAGTAAGTAACTTGAATAAGAAGGTAATAATATAAAGCTCAAAATCATTGAATATTACACAAGTTAAAGACGAAATCATAAGACCATAATGTTCAATGAGTCGTCACAATATCAAATCAAGTTTAAATATAGAATAGAGTGACAGAAAAATAAATATAACAAAAGATGACAAACATGAACCTATGAAGATCAATATATGTTACCTTTTGTAAAATTAAATCATTTAAATAATATTATCCATCAAATCTAAAATCTAAAATCTATCAGATAACAGTTGCAACTAGATCACAATAAATCTTTAGTTTATAAAGCTTTGATCAATCTTGGTTTAGCTGTAGGGGTACTGTCCCAGCTAACGGATGTTCACCGGGGAACACTTAAGTACCGCTTCGCTTCGACCATAGTCGTGGTGACAGACAGACCCTTTGTAGGCTTGTACCCAAAACAAATCTCTTCTTTAATAACCGAGGATTTAAGAAGAATTAGTGTAATATGAAATAAATTATATTCTATGGACTTAAAAATCGTATAACAATGTAGCATACGGTATAAGATGTATCTATTACATTAATCCATATCTGCTATAAAATTATTGGGTAACAATAAAATATAAAATATTTATAAATCAAAATGTAGGACCTAGATATGCTGATGTATTCTGAAATCTAGGAAATTTGACAGCACCTTGGATCCAGAACTAGATAATAGTTGCATTTAGACCTTAATAAATCTTAAGTCTATAAAGTATTGATCAATTCAGGTTAGCTGTAGGGGCTGGTTCCCAGCTAGCGGTAGTCCGAAAACTAGTACACCGTGTCGCTTTAGGCTATTTACACCTGTATGGCAGAAGGACCCTTTCGACTTGTTCCCAAAATGATCTCTACTCTTAAGAACTTAGATTCAAAGGAATATATACAGTATCATCGAACAACATCGAAATCCAGAATCCCTAAATATAAAAAAAGTAAATACCCAAATAATGGTTTATCAAGATCAAGATATTAAAAATATCATGTATCCAAAATATC
Source organism: Iris pallida (assembly GCA_029216955.1). Classification (NCBI taxonomy): domain Eukaryota; kingdom Viridiplantae; phylum Streptophyta; class Magnoliopsida; order Asparagales; family Iridaceae; genus Iris; species Iris pallida. Next base: position 2,616,808 of record JANAVB010012000.1, read on the forward strand.
AACAAAAAAGGCCAAAAAACATAATTAAAGAGGCTTTGGGGAAGAAGCTAATAAGAGAAGAACATAAATTTGTTCAAAGTAATCAATCGATAAGCACAAGTTTGAAACTACTTTTTAAAATAATATAGAACTTAAACTTAACTCATATATCCCCATAAAGATATTTATACAAAAATATAAGAAACATGAGCAATATATAAATAAAAATAAATTATTCATGTATCCTTAATAAGCATAAAAAAATATCACAAGATCAAAAATATGCATAAATTAACTTTATCAGACAAACATGTAATTGATTCATAAGAAGTTAATCAAAATAAAATATGAGAATCAATAGTGAAGTATATTATGCAAGCACAAGGTTAACATAAAAGTATATGTATATACTTTTCAAGTAAATATAATACTTGTACTAAACATACATACTCACAAAATACCGATCAAAGTAAATGTGACATGTTAAAGATAAATCGGTAAGAAGTGACCATTAAAAAATATTAAAGGCGAAGAGTCAAAAGCATAAAACAAAAACAAAAGCTTCCATGGACTAGAGTGGTATGCATGCTTCAAGGATAAAACTAAAATAAAGAGCATACATAGATAAATGTGTCACACTAATAAAATACTATATAGTGTGAACTAAACATTTAAGCTAAACAGTTAGTCAAGCTAGGATTATGTCTTACATTTATTTAAAATAATAGATAATTAAAAGATATCAATGAAAGCTAATAGCAAGACATCAGTGAGAACATGCTAGATATTAAAAACTATTTAGGAAGCATGTTACCGAAGTGGTTTTAGTGACCACACATGTTAGTACAATTGCTTGGAAGATGACCTTTGTAGTTTTGCAATCACCAACATGTTCCATGGTTCTATTTGATATGAGAAGCTTCATCTACAATATTAGGTGAAGACTTTGGTATCCAATATTTGGATCCATATTTGTTAGCTTTGGGAACCCATTTGCACAAGTTCATATCAACTAGCTTTCTAATCTGACAACAATTAGAAACGTGTCCATTCATACCGCAGTAATAACAGAAAGAATTAACATTAGTGCTATGTGCGGTAGTATGAGAACATGCAGTATGTGATATGATGTGTGTGGATACCTGTAATAGAATGTATGGTTGTGTAAAGCTTTAGCTTTGCTTGCTTCTTTTGTAAAAGATCTGACGTGTGTGACTTTGTGATGTGCTAAGTGTCTTGTGTTAGACTGAGTCGTAGGTTGTACTACCTGCTTTTCCAGTCTAATCTCTAACTTTTTAGAGTTAGCACAGATCTCATCATACTTAGTAGTAAGAGCATCAATTCTACATGAAGTAATAGAATACTTCTTCTTTTCTGATTCTAATTCCTCCTTAAGTTTAGCATTTTTTTGAGTGCTTTTCTCAATGCAATCAAGTGTCTCATGCAATCTAAACTTCAGTGTGGAAATCTCAGTAGAATTATCAGAAGGAGAACTATTTCTAGCATCATTCAATAAGCAAGTAAGCTTTTCATTCTCCCGCTTATAGGATAGAATATCCTTTCTAGCTTGCTTATACTCATCTAATACTTTCTTGTGTTCTTCTAATAGATCACTGAAAGCATCAGATAACTCATCATAAGAAAATTCATTCTCTTCAAGAAGGGAATTATTCTGTACCTCGTTAGATAATGCCATTGAGCATAAATTTGCAGCTTGATGAGGTTTTTCTTCTTCTTCAGAATCTGTTGCTTCGCTTTCACACCATATGCTCATGCTAGTGTACTTGTGAGACGATGATCTTTCTTCATTTGATTGTTCGTAGTGACTCTCCTTTCAAGTAGTAGTACAATCTTCTTGGAAGTGGTCTATCTTCTTGTAGTTGTCACATACAAGCTCTTCTTCGTATATGGGATTGTGTTGTACCTTAAATCCTAATTCCATCATGCATATATTTGCATCATTATGAAGACTATCCTTCTCTCTGGAGTTGCTAGCTTTGCTTTCATACCTGTACTCATAAGTAGCTTCAAGAACTTTCCAAATTTTATGAGATGTTGTGCAAGTATTAATAAGATTAAATACATTTGTGTCTACGGCACAATAAAAGATATGCATAGCTTTTGCATCAAGGCTAGCTAACTTCTTCTTTTCCTCCATGTAACTATAATAAGGCTTGTGATTATAGAGGACGTGAGAATAGAAGTAATAGTAGGCTTTTTGTAGCCATTGACAACAATTGACCATAAGTCAAAATCTAGAGACTTTAGGTAGAAGCTCATCTGTGTCTTCCAATAACTATAGTTAATTTGTTCCATCAAATAGTTGGAGTCTATTTGAGGATTGCTCTTCAGTTGTGAAGTACATACTTGCCATATGTGATACTGTGATCTATGTAACAGCTGTAATAAATAAGAATATAATAGCAATGTTACCTCGCTTTACATGTATAACCTGCTTTGGTAGTGAGGATCTGCTCTAAGGATGTTAAGCCAAATAATAGAGTCCTTGCTAGGATACCAATTAAAGGAGCAATTGGTATAAGCAAAATATCTCTATAAGGAGCACCTGCAATAATATCTCTAGAAGGAGCACTTGCTCTGATACCAATTATAGGACCGATTGTAGGAACGAGTTGTAAAGCGCAATACTCTAGAGGGGTGAATAGAGTAGGCAGCGGAAATTAACTATTTAAAAATATTAGTAACAAGATCACATATAATATATCATAGAATGTAAATAAAAAGTAGATAGTAGAGAGCAAACGCAAACACAAGGATGTATACTGGTTTTCCTCTTGTGAGGACTAGTCCAGTCGGAAGAACTCTAGCTTCCAGTTGAATCCACTATGGAAAATCATCACAAGTTTTCATCCGAAGTTCTTGCAACTTCTACAACGCGAACTTTGATCCGAAGTACTCGACCAACTTTAATTGTGAAAAGTCTTTCTTCAATCAAGCCTCTGATTACAATCACTCTGAAACTTCTAGACTGTACCACACTGGCAAATTGACTAGAGGATTGTAACTGGCTTGGAATTTGAAAATGAATAGCTCAGAATACTTTGGAAAAAGTAGTAGGCTTATAGAGAAAAGATATGAAAGTGAATTGGTGTATGAGTGAATTGAAATGATCAAAATTCTTTTCTATTTATAGTTTTTCCAAAGGCAGAATCCTGACAGAATTCGGGCAGAACTCTATGAGAAAATCTCGTTGGGATCCGTAACTGCAGGAAGACCAAGTTCAAAAGCAACGTTCACTAACCGAACTCTGGCCGAATTCGGGACGAAGTCGGGCCGAATTCTGTTGGAGTTCTGTCAGGGTTTTTACAAATTGGTTTTTGGCCTTTTTGAAAAGTCAAACAGTTAGGAAGTAGTTTGGGCTTTTGTAAGTAGGCTTGTTTTCTAAATGAAAGGGTATTTTGAAAATGTTTCTTGGGTAGCCTATTTGCCAGTACGATGCAGTGTACATCGTATTCTTAGACTCAATAAATATGAAAAATACATTGATAAAATAGGAAAGCCAAGAGCCCTTGATGCCTTTTTTCAAATATTTGAGCAGACTTGAAGATGCCTTTTTCACTTGACGGTGGTCGTCCAAAGATAAACAGATCTGGAAATTTGAATACCTTTCGGGGGCTTCGCCCCCGAACCCTCATGGGGGGCGCTGCCCCCTCGACCCCTGTCCGCTGACCGGACAGCGGAACCCCCGATGCGAGGTCCCGGATAGGTCGTTAGGCGGTTCAGAGAAATCTTCTTATTTTATGCCGTCTTTGGCCCGTCAATAATTCTTCGTTGCATATGTCCTGGTTTGATAAAGCTTGATCATGCGTGTTGCATGTCTACAAGTACATGTTAGACAAACAAACCAATATGATACAAGCATAGCAATATTGATATAGAGAATATTTAGGACAATGCTAAGTTTAAGTAGCAACATGATAGTGATTACATGAATATTAGTGATGTTATTATGTTAAACTAAATTGATTAGCCATATTCAAAAATATGATATAATCATTGGGCTAACAATTACTTCATAAGCTTAGCTTCTTCCAACTCTGCGGGTGATACCTTACGATGGGATCTCAAAAAAACTATTTCATAATCATTCGCCAGGCTATGGTTGTGAAGTACATGAAATTTTTTGACGACCCACAACTTTGTAGAATTGTTGTACCCAATACGAAAAATTGCTTTAGAACCACTTCTGCTTTCACTTCTTGGCTCACGAACCCTGTTAGGAGCTTCATTGTATTTCTTCTGTCTGAATCCCGCATTCGAACAACACCAACTACGGACCATCACTATCCCAGATTTGTTTTTCTTTACTTCGTTCTTTTTAATACTGAAACCAAATGCTTTTGAATATATCCGGTAGAATGTCTCTGCTTCTTCAATAGAGTTGAACTGTAAGCCAACAATATCTTTTACTAAGAGTTGTTTTGGATCTTTCTTAATGTTGGTAGACTGCAATATTTTTTTCATCGTTGCTGCATCGAAATCCAATAGAGATTCACCGTCGTCCCTAAGAACAGAATAAAACAAAATAAATATGAGAAATAAATATAAAAATATAATGCATTTCTTAAATCCATTAGAGAGGGTGATGCGAAATAACATTTCGTTGTTTGCGTTGATGTCGTCGTCATCGTTATAATGCATTCTTCCGTTGTTTTCTTCATCTTGTTCTTTACTGTCTCCTAAGTTAACAGCTTCCAAACTTTGCTCATCATCCAAATCATCTGACACTGCTCTTGAAAGGAAGCTTTCTTCATCGACTAAATCTTCCACACAACGATTAGTTTCTCCATGTGACGTCGTCATTGAAGAAAATAGAGTGTGTTAGAAACCAACAGAAGAAACGAAGGACAAGAAACAATACAAGAAGAAAGAGTAATGCTATTCGTACCTCCAAATTGTCCCTCTAATATATAGCCCTCCTTATGTGGCATCTGATGTGGCATGTTAAATAATATTGTGTGTCATCTGACATAACTGATGACATGGCAAATTTTAACCCAAAAAGTTAACTACCTAATTTTGTCCATATTAATTTAACGTTAATATCAATGTTAATTTAATGGTAATATTCATTTATGTTAATATTAATATTAATATTAATATTAATGTTAATGTTAATGTTAATATTAATATTATTATTAATATTATTATTAATGTTAACGATAATATTAATTTTAATGTTAATGTTAATGTTAATGTTAATGTTAACATTAATTTTAATATTAATTTTTATTTTAATTTTTAAAAAAATTTGCGACGTCAGCTGCCAGATCAACATATCACGTCAGCTGCCACGTAAGGAGGGACAGTTTGAAAGTAAAATTTGGAGGTACAAATAGCATTATTCAGAAAGAAACAACTTCCAGCAAGGCAAGAACATAACCTTTTCGTCTTCCTTGTACCTCCGCCACGTGGCCCTCTTTTGATGGCTCATGAAAATCTTGAGTGATTCTAGAAGCAAGCATAATAAGGAAACAACTTCCAATAACACAACTTTCTTGTCTTCTAGGTACATGAATTATTAAATTGTGTAGCTAATAACGCATGAGGAAGCATGCAGCAGCATTCTCCACGTGGCCTCTTCTGTAGGATAACGCATGCAGCAGCATTTAATGCTACGCAACCCTATTGTCTTGTTATGTGTTGTGTATCCTATGTGGCATGAGGCACAAGACAAAATCTTGTATAGGTGGCAAGATTATATTCACAAATGACAATAAAAGTTTAAAAAGTCATCTCCAATGCAAAAGAATTGAGAATACAATAAAAAATAATTTTTTACAACTACCAAGATAACTTTTACTCTTCTAATGATATGGTATTAGTGTTTATTATTAAATTGTGTAGGATAACACATGCAACAGTATTTAATGCTACGAGATCTATTGTGTAATTATTTCTAATGATATGGTATTAGTGAAAACAACCTGTGAGAGAGAACCCGAGAGAGAGAGAGAGAGAGAGAGAGAGAGAGTGTGGGAGATGGGATAAAGAGAAAGGATCAAGCTCGAATAGATTTTAAACTTAAAATTCAATTTTTGATTTTTATTACTAATAACTAGTTCGCACGTACGAGTTTAGACGAACACTAACCGAGCCCGAGCAACGTGACATCAGCTAGGTTTCTAATACCGTGGCATTCCTGTTAATTTAAAATTTACAACAGTATTGAAACTAATATTAATACTAAAATTTAAAATAGTTTTTGATTTAACATTTACTTCAAACTAGTTAAAGTTAAAATTGTATTCTTTTCTATTTAAAATGTACAGTATTATTGTAACTACAATTAATATTAATATTCGCTTGTCCCATAGTTTAAGTCATATTTTACTGCTTGTGGCTTAAGTCTATGCACCCAAAGAACTTGATTGTTCATGTCGAATGCGTGCACAACACGTTTCCTCGATGCAAGGCTTGTCGTAGCCCTTGCTTGTCAAGTCGTTGCACGAACAAGTTAGAAAGAGTTTTGTTGGGCTATCGAAGTTATAGCAAGCACCATCCTCTGTTGTCTGCGAACCTAATTTGCGATCGCACAAGGCATAGTCATAAGGTAATCCGAGATAGCCGTTCCATACATTGCACACATTAAGTAAAGGAAACTTTGAGATAGCCATTCCATACATTGTACACATCCCTCAATATACAATAAAGTACTCCATTGACCTGGAATGGAGGGACGCTGAGCCATCTTCCTTAGGCAATTGAGAGTCTTCAAAAGTGAAGTTACGGGATAAGTCTTCGACGCACGGCCGAAGCTTCAAAATCACGAGCGTCGTCGAGCTAGTTAGCTATCTATTATGTGATCTTTCTAACCATCTTGATCAATTAGCATGTCAACATGTTTCGAGGCAAGCTTATGAATTTGTAAGCATTAAGCAGCTATCATATTCATCCCGTGTCACGTGCATTTGTTAAGCAGTGAAAGGGTGTGAAGGTCACTCGCAATGTCAATCCATCACGGACTATAGCTGGGTTAGACGGTGACCCTTTTGCGACGGGAAGTGAGCCCTGTACGAAAGTTTCCGAATAACCCACGCAGATGTAAGGCTGGCGCTTGCTATACTCGTTCCTTCCAGGCCGAATCGGTCCCTTGGCCTAGGAATGGATTGGTTGAAGGAGCAATACGCAATAATAGACTGCCATATTGGCAGGATTATTTTTGGTATTCCCGGTGAGGCAGAGTTTTCATTTTCCGGTGAGGTAGAGTTTTCACGATCGACTTGATTCCAGGGATGGCACCAGTATCGGAGAGAGTCTACAGGATGGCACCTTCAGAGTTAGAAATCTTGTACAAGATGATTGAAGAACTCAGAACCAAGGGATTCATTCGTGCTAGTGGATCGCTCGATGATACTGGTACTGTCGGGGATGCCGACGGACGAGGTAATGTGCAACGTGGCCCTAGTTTGCCATTCGTGGTGGAAGGTGCTCAACGGTCCCTTAGACTATTGGTCCAACGTCGACTTGGTACAGTGGTGCCGGAGGACCCAGCAAACCGCTAAGAAGAGTTTGACTGTAAAGAAGCTCGTGGCTCGTAATGGAGGATATCTATAGTCCTTCTCCGCGTACAAGCCCGACGAAGCAGTCTTCCCTTTTGCATGTTTAAGGACTGTGCAAAATTTTATTTGGTCTTATTCTAATACTTTATATTTTCTATTACAAAATTTTACGTATACTTTTGTTAATTTCTATTGATGTTTTCCCATTTTTATAATACAGTGGAAAATTTCTAAGGGTGCTGCGCATTCCGAAGTACGACGTGAGTGATGAAACTTTCGCGAGACACTTGGAGTTTCTCCCTGTGCTGGAAGAACTCGACATTAGCTACTGCCTCTATATCACATCGACTGGAATATTTTCCGTCGAAAAGTATGCCACCGTCTGGTCAAGGTAAGGAGGAACATGCCCCTCCAGATTTTATGCTCAGGAACGGATTCGTACTGAACACGGAGAATGAGACGGAGGAAAAGGCCGTGGCTGATTCGATGCCGCGTCTCGAGCACCTACAGATGGGATTTGGCATGTTCAATGGAGACACGCTGCGATCTATCATATGCAACTGTAAGGGTCTTCGCGTGCTCGACATACGTGGGTGCTTCAACGTGCACTTCGACGACGACCTCTGGAAAATTTGTGATTTCATACAGACGTTTAAACGACCCTTTAATGATGTAATCCCAGGGGAACCTGGATACGAGATGTATAGTGATTTAGATATTATCAATCATTCCTGGGTGAATGGTTCTTCTGACATTAGCATGCATGCATACATTTTTTCTATTTTTTACTAGTCTACATATACGTACTTTGTACGTATTTTAATTAGAATATTATAAAGTCAGTTGTCATCTTTTCGTCTTTTTCAGGTGACTATTTATATATCAAGAGATTCGAAGTACAATTTTTTTTTAATTTTTATTTTCTATTGAGACTAATAACCTTTAGAAAATGGTAATGACATAAAAATTTATTACCATTGGAACATAATGTTACATGGAAAAATGAAACTTGCATGCAAACTTTATTCCTTTGACTCTTAAACATAACTGACATGCAAGTTGACATAATAACATCATGTTTATAAATACTCAAGGGTATTTTAGGAATTCAAAAGTTTCACCACCAACTTTTCTTATTATATACTCCTTCCGTCCCAAAATTATAGTCTCACTTTCCTTTTTGGTTTGTCCCATATTATAGAGCATTTATTTATATATAATGGATGTTTGTGGAGTTATTTACAATTTTAGCCTTATTTAAACTACAATTATATCAAGATAAACTCTACAATTCTCTATGTATTTAAGAGTTGCATTTTGAAAATATACTTGAGCTTTAATGACGGATACTGAAAAGACACTTAAGTTTAATCCCTCTGGATAATGATTCAAATCAATAAGAAGATTTTGTGGTTGTGGCTCATAAGAATTGGTGGGAGATTGATTTAAATCAATAAGAAGATGTTGAGAAGGATTATCCATTTTTAGGGTTGTGATTACCTTAATTGCAGGTTTGTTATTTATAGAAGAAAATGGCTCCAACCTGAAAATTTTCTCTATAGAAGTAAAATTCAAACTAAAATCTGAAATTATTTGCCAAAATATTGACTCCAAAGTTTAATTTACATAGTAGAATGTGATGGCATTAAATAAACCCAATTAGAGATTTAATGGCATTCATTAACCCAATTAGAGATCACAATAAGTACAATATATTGCATGCAAAATTCAAAACTTCTATAAGGGACAAATTGGAGAGATTTTGTGTTGTTGGACATATTAATTGAGTTTTCTTAATCTCGGTGAAAATAGAAATATGACTATATTTTTGGGACGGAGGGAGTAGTAGAATAGATATAAAAATGTATAATATGAATTTTATCCAATTATAGTTAAATACGCTTCTAACTCATTTGGTTAAGGTACAAGGTGCAAGGTATTTTTTTGAGTTCGATTCTCCATTTTGACAAAAATTTTCTTTTGTCAACAATTTTTTACATGATTAATTTATTTTAAATAAAATGGACTGTGATATAATGACGCCTAAGGCGGCTCACTTTTGAGCCATTTTGAAACCTCATTATATAGTGGAAGATATGATATCAGTATCTTAACATCAATACAACATCTCAGTGTAATCATATCCAAGAGATTTCGACATTTTCCAACACAGATTTTACCTTCTTTAAGATGAATTTTGGCGGTGCAAATTCTACTCAAATTAGTGGTATCAGTGCTATTCATCATAATTAATGGTGATCGATACGAAAACATTGGATTCTTTTCACAACCCTTTAAAATCTATTTATACAGCCAAATAGCCAAACTATTCATCTTCCCCAACCTTCAAAACCAATTTATATAGATTCAAAACAAAACTAAACAGCCAAACTATCTAAAATTTATAACCCTACAGAACAGTCTCAAATGTACCATTCTCTGTCTTAAATGTACCATTCTCCGTCCTAAATGTACCATTCTCCGTGTTAGAGGAACGGAGAATGGCCATTATCCGTCCTAAATTGTTCCATACTAAGTTAAAAGCATATAATAGCACCCAAAAAATGTTAACAATAAAAAAATTCTACAGAACCCAAACACCAGACTCGAACCTAGGCCTTTCATGTAAAAGCCAAACAGCACAACCAACTAAGCTTGGAATAAGAAGAGTCATTGGAGGTCATTGAATATCCCCAACTTCCAATAAGGAATAAGAAATTGAATATCCCCAACTTCCAATAAGGAATAAGAAGAGTCGATTAGGAACGTGTATATATACATAGGGGTCCCCATTCATCTGAGTATGTTGCACATTTAACATGGCTCCAAAAAGATCATCTGGTTGGGAACCATGGGCAGAGTCTTCTTCCAGTCGTCGTCGAGCCTCTCTGCATGGAGCACCCTCTGCGCCGCCTCCGGCCCATGACTGGCTGGCAGCGGCTGCGGACTTTCTGACCTCCTGCGGGTTGTCACTGGAGGTCATCGCTCGACCTCTTCATTCGGTGCCCAACTTTGACCTGTTGTCGATCACTCCGGAGGAACGGGATTCTCTGGAGGAGAGGAAAGCGTTTCGCCGCCTGTGCCATAGGGCGGGTGTGCGCACCCTGCAGGACTTTGCGGAGATCCTCCGCGAGGCCAGTGAGGGGTAGACCTCTTATTTTTCTATTTTTTTTCATTTTTTATAGTTTTTTTTGTCCTCCTCTTGTATACTTCGCCGGAGAATGTTCCGACGACGAAGCTGGGATTTAATGCAATATAATATTTTGTTAACTCAATTTGGTTACGGCTACAAACGACTAACTATTTTATCTATTTTTCAATTAACAAATCTTGTTACGTCAAATCCATATATCAGCGACGATATCCCCATCAATGACTTGTTACGTCATAGAATTGATTATGCTGCCAGCGTCAATCTTGCCGTCAAATCCATCTTAAATATGATTACAAAGTAAACTAGAGGACAACTTTGAGTGTTTCGATTTTACTCTTTTCAAGTACATAGTCTTGTTACCAAGTCGTCAAACGTGAAAAATTCGGAATGGCAAAAATACGAGTATAAAACGGCTCAATACAAACAAAATATGTTTAAAAATTTAATCAAATATTCAAAAAATAGAAACATTGAGATTAGAAACTTCACATTCTTAAATATGTTTTCAATTTTTGTTAATTAAACATGTTTCCACCACATTTTTTCTGCCAAATTTTTTAATAATTTATACGGAACACGTGGATATATACTAGTAATAATAGTAATAAATTTAATTTTGGAAAGTAGTTTTTAAAATTAGGGTCTCAAAATCCCAAAGGTTTATGTAGTAATTTCACATGGATATATACTAGTAATAATAGTAATAAATTTAATTTTGGAAAGTAGTTTTTTAAATTTAATAGTAATAAATTCGACCGTCTTATACTAGTAATAATAGTAATAAATTTAATTTAAGACTCAAAACTATTCTAATTTTTTCCACTTTCCAAGGTCATATAAGACGGTCGAATTTTTCCTCTTCTTCTCTCAAACCCTCTTCCTTCTCCCAAATCCTCTCCCAAACCCTCTTCTTATCAAAATGTCGTCGAAGAAACAACGACCGTCTCCGAAGGGGAAGAATCCACAAAGGGATGCGATATATGCCCGAAAGGCAGAACTTGTAAGGGCGGCGAAAGCTAAGATTATGGTCGCTAGGGCAGAGGCTGAAAGGGCAGAGACGGAAGCAGCGGCGGCGGCAGCGACGATGAAAGCGGAGGCGGCAGCCAAGCCACCTGCAAAAAAGGCTAAAAAACTCATTGCTCGACAAAGACCGAAAAAACTATCTTCGATACAGAGTCGTCGGAAGACTCAACTTATGAAGATCGAAGGCGTACTCAAGCGAAGGCTAAGGTGGGAACGGATACAGAGTCATCAGCGTACTCTGAGGATTTTGAATCCTTATCAGAAGAGGAAAATGAAGAGGAAGAGCAATCATCAAATAAGTCCCAGGATGGAGAGGAGGTAAAAATTTTTAAAGACTCTAAATCTAAGAAGATTTATATTAATATTTTAAGAAAAAGGCTGTTATGCCTGAAAGATCAATTAAGATGGATGATGTCGAAGATGAAGCTTTCTTGGATATATTAAAATTTTATCAATTGGAGAAACTGAACAAATCCGGTCTTGAAAAAATCTTCCAAACAATAGTAAGAGAATTTTACTCAAATCTTTCGGCTGAAATTAAAGAAAAAGAAGAGGATCAACAACTGGTGTTTCTGAGTGGAAAATTGATTAGGGTAAATGTTGTTGTCATCAACGAATTTTATGGATTTGATCCAGTTCCTAAGTTTGATATGAAAGATATTGATAATGTTTCCATGAGGGATATAATTCATGAGATTACAGGTGTATCAGTGGGTGCCAAGACCCCTCAAAATGTATATAAAGATCAATTAAAAACTTTGTATAAATTGTTGTATGCCTATGTATCTCAAACACTCAACCCTACTGGACATGAGTTTTCCATCCATCCCGAGAGAGTAAAATTTCTTTATTATATAGGGAAGAAAAAGGATGGATATAGGTTCCTACATGTTCAGTAGAATGTTGCATCTCGTGAGACAACTAACTGCAAGGATAGCTCTCCCTTTCGGAGGATTTGTATGCTCGATGGCTAGTAAACATTCTGTCCCAAGCTTAGCAGGGGATGTTTATATTAAAACAAAGGCCCCATGAGAAAACTAACCTTCACTCGAATGTTTGGAAAACGGGCAACAGCTGCAAGCAAACCATCAACATCTAGAAAACTATCAACTTATGGAATCAAAAACACTAAGGACAGGGTTGATGATCTATACAATTTTGTTGCTGCAAACTTTGAGAATGTCTTCAAAGAGATGAAGACTATATCCGACAACCAGAAATTGATTCTGGATAAGATTAACCAGATAGAGGTTGAATTTGCTGACCAAGAATAAAATTTCCCTTCCCTCGTGAAGAAGGTAAATGGGGCTAGCCCAAACTCTTATGTAAAAATACACACTATGCACATTGACACTTTAATACTAGCCATCACTTTGATACTTCTATTTATGTTTCTGGATGTCATTTCTACATATACAGTGAGTCCATACTAACTATAATTTTTCTTATTCCGTCCCTCAAGGTGTAGGTGAAGGATATTTTGAGAAAGAAGAAGAAAAAAAAATGAGAAGAAGAAGATGGAGATGGCTATGAAGATTCATCTTTTGAGTTTTGAAGCTTTTATTTCAATTTGGAAGTAATATTTGAATTGTAATATGGTTCTGAATATTTGTTGGTCTTGGCGGTCAAACTAAATTTTGTGTTTAAAATATTGTAAGACTAAACTTTTCGCTTGTACTAAATGCATAGTTCATAATTTGTTTAGAAAATATAATATGGTCTTGAATTTAGAGTAGGTCTGATATTTATTTGGATTATTGTATTATGAATTATGCAGGTTCTATGTTGAATTACTAACGTGGATTGGGCAGATTACTGTAACGTGGATTATGATGTTTATTGGACTTGGAATGAAGTATACTTAATTTGATTATGATTTTTTGGTTGAAGCGTTTATTTGATTGGCAGTTGGCCTTCACAGATGATATTGATATTTTGGTGTATTTCTTTGATTTGCAGATGCCCTTTACAGATTTCATGAGTCCTGGGTGCATTCATAGGGTTTACAGATAGCCTCATTACAGATGCATTCCTGGGATCACTAAAACTTTATTTGATTGTAATGTATTTTGCTTTCTATAAAAAATCATTACATCGATGCCATCAGTATGAATTCGATGCCAGTGCAATGCATAATGTAATCATGCATGTTCATCTCTTGTTATTGTTGAAGCAAAATTGTAATCCTGCATGTTCATTCCTTGTTATTGCTGAAGCAAAATTGTAATCCTGCCTGTTCATCATTTGTTATTGCCATCAATACATCGATGCCATCAGTATGAATTCAGTGCCAGTGTAATGCATAATGTAATGTAAGAAAAATTCTCTTGGATAGTAGGTTTATTATATTCAAACACTCGCAAGAAATTTTGTGCAGCCATCCAGTGGAAGCCTGATAAAATGATATTCAGATTTTCTTGAACATGATTTAATATTAAATGAATATACTTTGGTAAATGATATTAAAAATACTGTAAATATTTGGTGAAAAAAATATGAGATACTTGAACATTTTCTGTCCTAAATGTACCATACTTTGTTAAAAGAACGGAAAATAACCATTCTCCGTTTTAAAAGAACGGAGAATGACCATTCTCCGTTTTAAAAGAACGGAGAATGTCCATTCTCCGTTTTAAAAGCAAGGAGAATGGACATTCTCCATGGTAAAGGAACGGAGAATGGTCATTCTCCGTGTTAAAAGCAAAGAGAATGGCCAATCTCCGTCCAAAAAAAATATTCTCTTCGAAAATATTATCATTAGAAAAGTAAAAAATATTTCGTCCGATCAATACAGATTTTTTAAAAAAATGTGAGCTGATGATCCGCCCGACCTCAGAAGTAGGTTTCCTCAGTTCACCACCACCACCATGACATTAGCTTTATTAACAAAATATTAAATTGTTAAATGAAAAATAAAATTTCTGACAATGGCATAGATAGTAAAATTAGAGTGGCACCGCTGGTACTTCTCCTTGTTCGAGGAGGTCTCGACGACGTCCGACGTGAACCGGACCGATTCTTTTCGGCGCAGCTAGTACTCCTCGTTGTTCTAGGAGGGCTCGACGACGTTCGACGCGATCCGGACCAATTCTTATTTCCTTCTTCATCTCCGTTCTCTTTCCACCTCCACCACCACCACCAACACCACCACGTCCTGTAACCAAAAAAAATTACGGAATTTATACGTTGATGCACAAAATATTAAATTGGATGGACGAAAGAGAGAGTAATATGAGTTAATTTAGGGTGTTCGTTGAAAAATTAAAGTGAAGAATGACCTGCTAAAGCAAGTTACCAACAGGTCAAAAGTCTAAATCAGCATTAAATGTTTCTACTCTATTATTCAACCCGAACCATTGGATCAACATCCAACGGTCCAGATTTCGGATGTATCGATACATCCTTTTCCAGAGATGTATTGTAAACGACCCATGTTATGTATATATGTGTATATATATATATATATATATATATATATATATATATATTATATATATATAATATAGATAATAATCTATATATATATATATTATATATATAGATATACATACACATATACGCATATATACATACATGTATATATATTAGTAAATTATAATATATTTACATGCCTATATAATCAATATATATCCTGGTATTTATACATCTATATACATACATATATATATATATATATATATATATATATATATTATATATATATATATATCTATATATATATTATATAATATATAATAATATATATATTACATATTATATATATATCTTATACATATATAATATATATATATATATAATATATATATACTAATCTATATATATTTTTTTTATAATAATAATATCTATATTATATATCTATATATATATATATATATATATATTAAATATATATATATATATTCTATATCTATATATATATATATATATATATATATATATATCTAGGGAGCGGATCAAAAGCTCCCCTTAGAAAACCCCCTAAAACACCCCTCACTCTAATTCGTATATTAATGTTAATATTAATATTAATGTTAATATTAAATTTTTTTAAATTTTTTAATATTAATTTTAATGTTATGTTAATAATTACTGTTAATGTTAATGTTAATTAATTTTAATGTTAAGTTTAATGTTAATTTTATATTTAATGTTAATTTAACATTAATATTAACCTTAACATTAATATTAACATTAATATAACAATAAATTACGGATTAGAGTGAGGGGGGGTTTTTAGGGGGTTTTTCTAAGGGGACTTTTGATCCGCTTCCATATATATATATATACCACAATTTTCTAAGGGGGGCTTTTGATCCTCTCCATATATATTATATATATAGATATATATATATATATATTATATATATATATCTATATATATATATATATCTATTATATATATATATATATATATATATATATATATATATATACCCACAATTTTTATACAGACATAAAATATTTTAAATATAACCAATATTTTCCTATATAAAAATCATAATTCTATATATATAAAATTTATATAAATAAAGTTAATTTATTGTTGTACATATATAGCCTAAATTCTCGTATTCTATAAACCTATTTATATATCTAAAATAGTTGTATACATGTATATGTGTACCCAGTAGATACTTGTATAACATATACCTATAATTACCTAAAACCCAAAATCTAGTAAATTATCCTTAGCATCTTATTTATCATATAAAACTCTTTATATAAGATACTATTTATCCACCAAAATAGTTACACTAATCAACTACACCACAATTATCTACATGGACATCTTTGACGTACTACATGTCTACATGGGTTTGGGCTTGTTCGGGTCCAGTTCGAGCTAAATCGGCACAACCAAATCTCCTAAATCATAATCTTAATTAATAGATAATTAATTAATCTATAGGGGTTTAAGTCGCAACTTAGCCTGGTTTTCCTATTGGGACAGACTATGCTCGGCCTTCCTTGCCATGGCTGAACACTAGTCAAGCACACCGCTACACTATCCGTGCCACGATTTCTAGTCACCTTGTACTCCAATTCTTAACCATGGTTAAAGTCATCTATCGTAATAATTATCTAATTAATTATTTATGAAAATTCTAAAAATCACATTTAAATCAAATAAATATATAAAAATTTTTTAAAAAAATTCCAGGAAGGGGAGCTACAAGGTGCGCAGGGCGCGCTTGTTGCGTAGGGCGCACGAGGAGCGCGGGACGTGCTGGTTGTGCTGGGCACGCGCAACTCGCACGTATCGTGGCTGTCCACGTTCTGACCGTTTCGTAACGTGCGATAACTGATCCGTGGATTTCAGACATCATATCGTCGCACATATTACGGATCTGAGCGGTTACAGCAGGACACTATATATAGGGCCTCTCTTCTCACAGAAAAGGATAGATTTTTTCCAAACGAAAACATTCTATATGTGAGCAGAGAGAGTTCCTCGACCCATTTCGTGTTCCAGCGCACCCTGTAGCTCCTCGCGCCACCAATATTTCTTCCTTGTCTTTCCGAGCAGTCCATTTTTTAGCAGATTAACAGAGCGTTCTAGAGTTCTTTTGAACTTGCTGGTTCCTGGAAGCTGACCGTGAGGTTTGATCTAGCTTTGAGCACTGGTGTTCTTGACACTCCAGCAGGCTTTTTCATTATTGTTGTTTTTTACGAAAGTCTTTTTAGACTATTCGTACGCTGCCTTTAACTGAAAATCTTTTAGATTTTTCGTTTACCGTGTCCTTCTGGGATTTCTGCTTTGCACATTCCTTTGAAGTGCTGCAATCGTGTCACAAGAGTTTACTTCTGACTTTACGTCCAGGGAATAACACTAATATCCTACCATATTTTTTTCTCTCATATTTGTTTTCTTGAGGTACCATCTGACGGGTACTTCTTCTAAGAGGTGAGTTTTCGGTCAATTTGATACGGTAATGAATGATTGTCACACAATTTTGTGGTCCATTTGATGTGGTAGAGAATGTTTTGCTCTCAATATTTATAATTTACTACTTGTCAAACCATTTTATGCTTACAAGTTATATGAGTGTATAAGTTATTGTTTGGGAGGACAACAATATAATATTTCTTTGGTAGGGCTAGGGGTGAGTGTTCGGTTTATTCGATTTCAACCGAATCAAAATAGTCAACCAAATAAACCCTAATTATAAAAATCAAAAATCGAAACCGAACCGAATTAGCCAAAACCGGACTGAATAAGCAAATCGGTTTATTCGGTTGGAATACTTTATTGTTTAATGTGTCAGATCCAAAGTTGGGATCGTGGTTAAATTATATAAAATATTTTTTTATACACACAATTGTTGTATTTCAAAGTTGCTTTCAATGTTGGACTAATTGTTAAATTATCAATGCTACGCTTCAAAACATATACATATAATTAATGTTTTCAAAATATACAAATTTTAATGACAAAATATGTGTAAAATTGAGAGTATTTATATAATTGCATAAGTCTTATTCGATTTTGGACAGAAACCGAAACCAAAAACCGAAACCGAATACGAAATTTTAGTATTTTCAAAACGAAACTGAACCGATTTTTTTTCAAACTAAACCGAATCAGTTATTCGGTTCGGTTATGTTCGGTTTTGGGTATAATTGTATAAAATCGAATAATGCTCATCTCTGGGTAGAACTTCTGTTTATATATGGACAACATATAATTAATTTTATTTTTAAAGAAAACTTTCAGAAACATTCATTAATGAATTATCAAGCATGAATTAGAGCTAATAATCTTTCATAGTTGATACTTTGAAAATACCTCATAACCACTGTTCCAACGATTGCCAAACAAGCCCTTAGACTCTTTGAGATTTACAAAAATATTAGGCAGGGAAGTGCAAGAGCAATAGGGTACCGAGGTAAAATATACATAGGCAATATTTCTGTTTCGGATTTGTCATGATATTTTTGTAATGAGTGCTGCTACCCTTGCCCGCCCGCCACGTGGCGCCGCCCAATTGGCAGGTCAACTGACGTGTGACCCATGCATATAGGGGGGGGGGGGGGGGGGGGGGGGGGGGGGGTGGGGGCAATGGAGTTCGGCCACGCAGGCGGACGGGCCAGCCTGCTTGTGGGCAAGTTAGCTTTTTCTTTTGTAATGTCAAACAAATGCGAATTGTTTTTTTTTCTCCTTATTCTTCTTTGTTTCATTCATTCATTTTCATTTTTGGAGAAATTATCTTGATGAGTTTCATGAAAAAGATATGCTATACCATTAATAGTATATATGCATGTCAATGTTCACAATATCGTTTTTATCGAGAATGACAGTTTCGTCGGTTTTGAATTAAAATATCGAATTATTGGTATCAAAAAAACAAATTTTTATAAAAAAAAATTTAAAAATATATTTTATACATTTATGCATAATTTTAAGTATTTATGTGTTAGTCTTAGTAATTTTAAAACTGAATAAAATAATAGTCATCTTTACTGATTGTTTTATCAAACAATTTTTTTTTCCTATCAAATTGACTTAAAAAAAGATCCCAACGTCCTCATTAACAATTATCTTCAAGTCAAACCGACCATATCGTATCAATATTGGCCCATAGTGTAAACTTGTAACTTCATTCACAAAAGGCCTATAATTATGATATAGTTGATTGACAGGGAAAGCCGAAAGTGAAACAATGGTAGGAACAGTGTTAGTTTGCCAAACCCTTTCAATCTCAACCTCTAAAATTTAAAATCTTCACAACTATCTCCGTTAGGTAAAAATGATTAGTGGAGAGTAACATTCCTAAAAATATTCATATAGTGCAATTTCAATTTGTTTGCGTGGGAAGGGTGGGGTGGGGGTGGGTGGGTCATGATACGCCTCGCCTGTGTTGCAAGTCTATAATACCTATGCCTTATCCGTGAATTTCCGGGACCTAAAATTGAATTTGAAAGTGAGACCTCTCGGACGGATAAATAGAAAATACCCACATTTTCTAAACAATTTTTGTTGATTTTTTTCGGATAACAATTTTATCAATCAATTTAACAAATAAGATGATAAAAAAAGTAAGTAACCGAGTAATCTTACCGACTTTATTTTAATAGACAAACAAGGCAAAAAAAAAAAGGAAAATAAATAAAATAAATTAGTTTGTCTCGTGGTAATGGCTCTCAATGCATTTCTTTCATACGTTTCGAACTATGTTATTACCATTTTGGTTACTAAACTTTCTACTAAAATTGTTATCTTCAAGTACTACTTAAGTGAGTCTAGAACCTGTTTGAACATTTTTGTTCAAAGACTGGTTGGATTAGTAATTAACATTGGATCTTATTTGGATATTAAGAGGCCTGGTGCGGTCGTTAGCTCGTAGACTCTCTGGGCCGGCCCTGTTTGCAAGAGTTGAAAGATTCTAGCATCAAACAAACAGGTCATTCTTGTTTGCTATTCGAAATTTATCCATGCCAGTTTATTAGCTGCATCAATTGGATATCATACCGTTAGCTAGTGTAATTATTAATCTTCATTCAGTAGCCAAAATTACTAATCATCAACCAACCCCCCCCCCCCCCCCCCCCCCCCCCCCCCCCAACCCCCCAACACCCCCACAAACAAATTATGCAAATATTCATTCTTCATAATAAGCTTTGATCTTGATTTCAAGTTTCAGTCACACTCGTGATTTCAGTGCTGAAATTCATTAAGAACGACTAGACTCGGTACAAAAAATAAATGAAAGCATATTCTTATATAATTTTTTAGTAAATAAATTAGTGCTGAAATACATTAAGGACCACTATGCTCTGTGCAAATAATAAATGAAGGCCTATTCTCATATAAATTTTTTTAATTAAAAAATCAGAAATTAAATTATCTGAAATTAACATTAACTAAGAAAAATTATTCAACTACAATATCTTTGAATTGAGATACGAACCATTTATCCTATAATTATATTTTTAAGTTTTCTAGAATATTTCGGCCTGCGGAATAGTGATTGTAACAAAGACTCAACTAAATATAGGTCAAAAGTTTAATTTTATTATTTTGTTTCGATATGTAGTTATATATAAATAAATATAAATGTACGACATATATATAATTTTGGAGGCCTAGTGTGGTCGCATCGATTACACTCCCTCAAAATTGGCCCTACAGCAATTGTGTTCTCTGCTTTCACCGTCCACGATACCGACAACCTGATCAAGCAACACAGACACAGCTACGGACGAGTATTTTGATGGCCTTGAAGGTTCGGACGGTAGGGCAAAAACACCTAACTTTTTCAAATGCTTGACCTCTAGCCTAGTGGTTAAGAGAGATGCATGCAGCCCAAATGGTTGGAGTTCGAGCCCCAGTGGAGACGAGTTCGCCACAATTACCCATTGCTTCAAAAAAAAAAGTATTTTGAAAACCAAATATTACTTGTCTGTGGGATCCTTTTCTTATGGTTATAGTACTTTTACACTAAAGCTGTATTTGGTAGGAATGATGGAAAAGTGGAAGCAAGAAAAAACCAAATATATAGACTTTCCATCCATATGGAAATTATGAAAGACTATTTCCTTTTTGAGAAATTTTGACTTACCCCCCCTCCCCCCACTCGAGTTATCTAATTCAAGGTGCACTCCACAGTTTTGCAAAAATATATAGTACCCCCCACTTTGGACGAAATTTGTCATTTTTTTTGACCAAAATGCCCCTGCCTTCTTTCCGCATTCCTCTCACCCACTCCCCCCCCCCCCCCCCCGCGGCCACCGTCCCCGCTCCCCCACTCCCCACCTCTGTTGCTTCTACCGCGGCGACCGCCCCCTTGCCACGAGGCCACCGCCCCCTTGCCACGAGGCCACCGCCCCTCCCCTCCTCCGCCGTCGCTGTTGCTGCCAACGCTGCCGCCGCTGCTGCCGCCGGAGGCGGGGAGGGGGGTAGCGGAGGCGGAGAGCGGTCGCGGGGAGGGGGGCGCGGAGGCGGGGAGTGTCACGCCCCGCTCCCAGAATACGGCGAGCCGAGTACGTAACACCATCTCCAGGCTACGCGACATATGAATACAACAGTACCCACATTCGCGATTGTCGCCCGTAAGGCTTCATGATAGGTTATCACAGGTCATAATCTTGCATAATAAAATTAATATTATTCTACAAGGGACATTCTAAGCTATAAATAGGAAAATGAACTACTCTACCCAGTGTAACAATTAACCCAATATAATATAAAAGTATACCTGAATTAATGATATAGAGAGTATTCTGATTCCAACATAATTGCCTTCAAAAGTAAAATCTTGTTCTCGTTCTCCAGCTTCCTTTCAACTTGTCATAGCAGTTCCTTGAAAATATGTATGCAAATCTAGTCAACAATATTAGGTCGTCAATACGACGAGCAAGTTCTCGGTCAAAGGAGAGAGTTAAGAATACATGATGATAAGATAAATGAATGCAAGAAGGAGCATACTTGAACAATTAAACTCATACCGTAGGATATCAGACTAGTACATAGCTCTCCAAAATAATGTTACAAGGAACATATAAGACCTTTCTATACTTGAATGCAAGTTAGAGAAACCCTTTTGGATCACACACACACGTCTAGCATCTCGACAATAACACAATTTACCCGGGATCAGGCTCGTACAAAACGGGTGGTGCTTAGATTATCCATCCGTCTGTACTATCACATATTGATGTGATTACAAGCAAGATCATGAGTTGGTTTTCGAATTATTTGGGTCGACTATCGAATCATGAGCTATAAAATTCGTATGACTTGAACTTTTCCAAGAATATCGAATCCATTCATTAGATAGCTGAGCTGAACTCAGGGTCTGGATGTCGGATGAAATAACATATATTCTGAGCTGAAACTCAGGGCATGAAACATACACAATGGATAGCTGAGCTGAACTCAGGGCCTAGATGTCCATTTGTATCAGGAAGATGAGCTAAGCCTCACCTCGGATATTCGTGCGGCCACACGAACATCGATTCAGGGACTGATCAGTACGAAAGATCAAAATTTATATTGCAAAGAAGTCAGCCGGGTGTGATCCAATGGTTTCTCTTCCAATCCAATGCAACCTATTCTAGTAAAGTTTAAGACATTCGGATTCAATAGAAACTATCCTTAGATGGGAGTCTTAAAAGTTAAGTTAAATTCACGAGATAGTATCGTCTTTTCTGAAACTTGAAAAGTCTAGGAAAGGTATTTAAAACCAAAGGAGATCCAAGGTAAATGAATGGTTCCAGGATCTAGGAAAAATTCATAATTTTCAAAAGGCCCGGAATCCGAAAATGACTAACTCTAGAAATTCTCAAAAATTTCGGCAGTCTCCTTTGCATTTATTAATCCAAAAATAATTCCTATACAAGCAAACACAAGGAAAATAAATATGGGTACGTCGACCCCTTCGGTGGCGCAACCCTCAACACCATAATCACGCAATTATAATATTTCGGGTTCGCCGACCCCATCGGTGGAGCAACTCTCAATACCGAAAAACACACAAAATAATATATGTACATATCTATTCTACTATATAATTGGAAACTTGATGGTGAAACTTTTGAATTCCAAAAATACCCTTACATGTCTATACTAATTAAAAATGGTTCATTAATTTTAATAAGGATAACTTAATAATTATGAAGACTACCCCTTGATCTTCCTAAAGAGTTTTTCTAAATTAACTAAAAGAATATTAAAATACGTGCAAGGCACGTGCACATATGCTAGTATATTTAATTTAATAAACCTTTTACCTTAGCATGTAAGCAATCAAGCAAAATATACATTTTATTTTAGCAAGCAGGCAAGCAAGCAAATATACCTTTTTCTTTAGCAAGCAAGAATTATTTTCTTGGGTATTCAATTTGTCAAATACTATCCAAGTTCAAAACAAAATTATTAGTAGCACAATGATGTTAAAATCTTACTTCCAAATGTCATGATATACAAAATAATTTTATAACCTTTGCAATATTGGCTTGATGATAATTATATACAAAATTAAATCTAAAATTTTAACTAAATCCAAACTTGCTACATATACTCACATTTCAGCTTCTTGAGTGCGCAAAAGAAGTTTTAAAATTGAAAATAAATAGGTGTCGATTACCTTGTTATATAGGAACCTAAAATACTTAATTTAGCTAATTAATCATGCCAAAACATGTCAATTTGGTATATTTTAAAAAGTGGACAGAATTAATATAATGTGTTAAAATCGAAAACTAACTCATATATAAATATTCAAGCAAGGAAATATATATATATATATATATAAAATATATAAAATATATATATATATATATATATATATATATATATATATATATATATATATATATGTTTATATATATATATATATATATATATATATATATATATATATATATATATATATATATATATATATATATATATATTTTTTTTTTTTTTTTTTTTTATATATATATATATATATATATAGACACACACACACACACACTTTGACACAATAATGGTGATACAATTCTTGTGCATATATAATATTTTTAGTAAATAAATTAGTGCTGAAATCCATTAAGGACCACTATGCTCTGTGCAAATAATAAATGAAGACCTATTCTCATATAAAATTTTTAATTAAAAAAATCAGAAATTAAATTATCTGAATTAACATTAACTAAGAAAAATTATTCAACTACAATATCTTTGAATTGAGATACGAACTACCATTTATCCTATTACTATATTTTTAAGTTTTCTAGAATATTTGGGCCTGCGGAATAGTGATTGTAACAAAGACTTAACTAAATATAGGTCAAAAGTTTAATTTTATTATTTTGTTTCTATATGTAGTTATATATAAATAAATATAAAATATAAGACATATATATAATTTTGGAGGCCTAGTGTGGTCGCATCGATTACATTCCCTCAAAATTGGCCCTACAGCAATTGTGTTCTCTGCTTTCACCGTCCACGATACCGACAACCTGATCAAGCAACACAGACACAGCTACGGACGAGTGTTTTGATGGCCTTGAAGGTTCGGACGGTGGGGCAAAAACACCTAACTTCTTCAAATGCTTGACCTCTAGCCTAGTGGTTAAGAGAGATGCATGCAGTCCAAGTGGTCGGAGTTCGAGCCCCAGTGGAGACGAGTTCGCCACAATTACCCATTGCTTCAAAAAAAAATTTGAAAACCAAATATTACTTGTCTGTGGGATCCTTTTCTTATGGTTATAGTAATTTTACACTAAAGCTGTATTTGGTAGGAATGATGGAAAAGTGGAAGCAAGAAAAAACCAAATATATAGACTTTTCATCGATATGGAAATTATGAAAGACTATTTCCTTTCAGAGAAATTTTGACTTGCCCCCCCACTTGAGTTATCCTAATTCAAGGTGCACCCCACAGTTTTGTAAAAATTTATAGTACCTCCCACTTTGGATGGAATCTGTCAATTTTTTTGACCAAAATGCTCCTGCCTTCTTTCCGCATTCCTCTCACCCACTCCCCCCCCGCGGCCACCGCCCCCGCTCCCCCACTCCCCGCCTCCGTTTCTTCTGCCGCGGTCACCCCCCCTTTCCGCGCGGCCACCACCCCCCTGCCGCTCGGCCACCGCCCCTCCCCTCCTTTGTCGTCGCTGCCGCCGCCGCTGCTGCTGCCAATGCTGCCGCCGCTGCTGCCACCGGAGGCGGGGAGGGGGGAGCGGAGGCGGAGAGCGGTCGCGGGAAGGAGGGCACGGAGGAGGGGAGTGTCACGGCCGCTCCCATAATACGGCGAGCCGAGTACGTAACACCATCCCCAGGCTACGCGACATATGAATACAACAGTACCCACATTCGCGATTGTCGTCCGTAAGGCTTTAGGACAGGTTATCACAGGTCATAATCTTGCATAATAAAATCAATATTATTCTACAAGGGACATTCTAAGTTATAAATAGGAAAATGAACTACTCTACCCAGTGTAACAATTAACACAATATAATATAAAAGTATACCTGAATTAATGATATAGAGAGTATTCTGATTCCAACATAATTGCCTTCAAAAGTAAAATCTCGTTCTCGTTCTCCAGCTTCCTTTCAACTTGTCGTAGCAGTTCCTTGGAAGTATGTCTACAAATCTAGTGAACAATACTATGTCGTCAAAACGACAAACAAGTCCTCGGTCAAAGGAGAGAGTTAAGAATACATGATGATAAGATAAATGAATACAAGAAGGAGCATACTTGAACAATTAATCTCATACCGTAGGATATCAGACAAGTAGTACATAGCTCTCCAAAATAATGTTACAAGGAACATATAAGACCTTTCTATACCTGAATGCAAGTTAGAAAAACCCTTCTGGATCACACACACACGCCTAGCATCTCGACAATAACCCTATTTACCCGGGATCAGGCTCGGACAAAACGGGTGGTGCTTAGATTATCCATCCGTCTGTACTATCACATATTGATGTGATTACAAGCAAGATAGCATCATGGGTTGGTTTTCGAATCATCGGGGTCAACTATCGAATCATGAGCTATAAAAAGAATTCGTATGACTTGAACTTTTCCAAAAATATTGAATCCATTCATTAGATAGCTGAGCTGAACTCAGGGCCTGGATGCCTAATGAAATAACATATATTCTGAGCTGAAACTCAGGGCATGAAACATACACAATGGATAGCTAAGCTGAACTCAGGGCCTGGATGTCCATTTGTATCAGGAAGATGAGCTAAGCCTCACCTCGGCTATTCGCGCGGCCGCACGAACACCGATTCAGGGACTGATCTGTTCGAAAGATCAAAATTTATATTGCAAAGAAGTCAGTCGAGTGTGATCCAATGGTTTCTCTCCCAACTCAATGCAACATATTCTAGTGAAGTTTTAGACATTCGGATTCAATAGAAACTATCCTTAGACGGGAATCTTAAAAGTCAAATTAAATTCACGAGATAGTATCATATTTTTTGAAACTTGAAAAGTCTAGGAAAGGTATTTAAAACCAAAGGAGATCCAAGGTAAATGAATGGTTCCAGGATCTAGGAAAAATTCATAATTTCCGAAAGGCCGAGAATCTGAAAATGACTAACTCTAGAAATTCTCAAAGATTTTGGCAGAGTCTCCTTTGTATTTATTAATCCGAAAATAATTCCTATACAAGTAAACACAAGAAAAATAAATATGGTTACGCCGACCCCTTCGGTGGAGCAACCCTCAACACCTACTACCAAAATATGGCAAAATTACGACGAATTTAGCGACTCCATGAGTGAACGTCACTATTTTTTGGAGAGTTAGCGACGTGTAAATGTGACGTCGCTAGTCGTCGCTGGTGGCGTCGACTAGCGACGAATAGCGATATTAGTATATTAAATGGGAACCTGTGTCACAATTTTGTCGCTACACGTCGCTAATTATTTTAATATAGCGACGTGTAGCGACGATTGTTATATTACGTCGCATTATATTAATAGTCAGCGACGTTTAGCGACGTCCCATGCGGACGTCGCTAAATGTTTCATATAGGGCATGGACACGAGGGTTTCTTTTCTATTCGCGGCCGAAATTTTTTTCCTCCTGTAGAAGCATGGAAAATAATAAAGAAAGATCCATGCGGCCAGGGAACCCTATGCGGCTCAGATAGCCCATGTGGCTCAAAGACCCATGCGGCTCAACGAGTCTATGCGGCTCTGTGATCCCCATGCGGCTCAGAAGAGAAGACACGTGGCTTGTAAACAGTTCTTCCCTCCGTACTGTACTGCATTAATTGCTTGGACGGCTGACCACTCTGACGAAGCGACAGCCTGACATAAAGAGGCAATTATGACTCTGTCATAATGACAGAATTCTAGGAAATCAAAGAAAATCTCTGGCACATCCCCCCGAGATCCAGAAAACACCACGCAGCCCAGACACGTGGACAGCCATATGCAGTTCGAGCGGAGACCCCCCCATGCGGCTCAGGCTGAAGTTGCCCTATGCGGCCCAGATCGAAACAGCCCTATGTGGCTCAAGCAGACGCAAACCTCTGCATCTTACAAGGATCATCTCCATGCGGCTCACTACCCATTGTATGGTCCAGATTATCATGTGGTTCGAAGATTCGGAAGCCACTCCCCCAAGCTGCCCTGACACGTGGCCAGGCTTATGCGGCTCAAACTTTATGCGGCCCAATCCTTATGCGGCTCAGTGAGTCCCAGGACACGTATCATAAATCCAATCAATTTCCCAGATTTACTGCAATCAAAGATTGGGTCAAATCCCAATAATCTGGGACACATGGCAGGAGAATGAATTAAATTTATTTATTCAAATTTGCAGACATCAGCAAATCATCATCACGGAGATTTATTCCAATCAGCATTAATTACTGATGGGATTTTGTACACTCTACACTAAATGGCCCAGATCCATTACACTCCAAATTAATGGCCCAGATTGACCGATCAACAGGCCGCCGCCACTTTGAGGGGCAATCATTGTGAACCCTAATGAGGTCTCCCATTCTTATAAATAGCAGGGTGCCATTCTCTTGCAGGAGATATACACACAGGAGCACACATACATACAGAGAGGACAACTCTTTTCGAGATCAGAGAGAGAGCACCAGAATACTTGGAGAGAAAGGGCAGAGAGAGAGGAAATAGAGCATTTCTTCAACGCCGAGCAATCTTCTGGAGCCAAGGCTGCATATCGATCGTCCAAGGAGTAAGGCATAGCTGCCGTAGCTTTCCCGAGCCTCTATCGTCACCCCCTAGAATCTAAAATATACAATTGTACTTAGACTGCTGTACCTAGGTTTTTGTCCCTAGGCTTTCTTTGTACAAGCGAGTTTGTAACGTGAAGTAAAAGTCCAGTCCTCCGATAATTGTTCTGCTCTTTTATATTTTATGGCAAACACGATGGCGACTCCGCTGGGGATAAACTTCTCCACGGCTGAGGAGTTGGTGACGCAATCGGACGCAGCCAAGCTTGGCTCCACACAACAGAAGATGGTCGTCCGCTTCGACCAACAGACGTTGGAAGAGGTGCTCTCTAAAGGAAGTGCTGGCCCGATCCAGAAGTGAACCCGCACAAAGAAAGCTCGCTGCGAGTGAAGGCCAAAATCATTTGCTCCCCCACAAGCTCTGGACGGGGTACTCTCTGCTATCCAAGACGGTGAAGGCGATTCTCATACGGCTCCACTTCGAGCCGTAGAGAACTCTGCTATCCCTAAGTCCGGCAGAGGAAAACACTACGATGCTGGACTTGCAGGGACAAAGAGCGACTCTATGCGCCCCGAGAAGAAGCCGAGCACTCCTGTGGCCAAATCTGCCAACCACATGCAGGAGGCTCATGCGGGTGGATCTACCAGCCGCATGAAGAAAATCCATGCGGCCAGATCATCCAGCCGCATAAAGAAGACTCATGCGGCTGAGACTCCCAGCCGCATGAAGAAATCCTATGCGGCTACGTCTGCCAGCCGCATGAAAATTGTTGAGGACGGCTGTATAACTCCTACCCGTGCGGCTCTGTCTTCGACCGCCTGTCTTATGGTCCTGATCTCTTGTGCTCCCAAGAAGATATGTCTGACTCTCTCCAACCTCACCTAGACTCTTCCTACTATGTGTCTTTACGCACTAGAGCAAAGAAGTCCAGGGCAGCACGAGCTTGGCGCGCTCGGTCCGCTGATCCTGTCTCTGATCATCTGAGCGTCCTGCATACTGTTATGCGGGCCTCAGATGGAAAGTTGTACAGAACCACTCGAGTCCAGCCCCCGATGGCAAACGGACAGAGAAGTGCACAAAAGTCTTCCAAAATCTCGGGAGCAAGCATGGTCTATTCAGACCAGTCTGACTTGCGTGAGGCCATCCTCCACATACGCAAGGAAAGAGAAGACGCATCGGGGTACAAAAAGTCCTCCCACGGACGTCACTGCACCCAAGTCATCATCAACTGCTGCTGCAACAATACGACGGTGCGAGAAGACCGACAATCCGTCTTTCAAAGACTGCAGCAACCGTCTTCAGAAGACGAGGTACTTCCCGTCGTCTCCTGCAACTCTGCTCGGAAAGTCCCCGCTGATGGAAGGAAGAAAAAGACAAATGTTCCCAGCCCGAAGATTTCAACCACTGTGACTAAAAGACTGTCGTCTAAGCGGGTGCCCACCACCGGAGTTTTCTAAGGTACTCGCTCTAAGACAAAATCTGCTATAGTGGAAGATTCATCGGCCACAACGCAGGGGGTTACTGGGACTGGGGGTAGCACCCCTCCGAGCCTCCACAGTAATCCGATGTTCCAAGAAGATGAGCCGGGGGAGACAACTCTCCCATCAGATGCAGCAAACCCCGTCGTCCCCGAGGACGTCCAAAACTCCCAAGATGAGGCAAACTCAGAGACTGGGGGTACTGTTCCTTCCGAGTCTGAACCAGAAGAGAACATACCCACATACCCCGATGACTTCTCACTACAGGGGTATGATTCGGAGGGCGCTGCCTCCACCGCTCCGTCCATCTCTCCTCATGTGAAGACGGTATTCATGACAGACAGCAGCCAAGGAGGTTCCAGTGATCGCTAACGCATCGACACGCTCGAAGCCATATTGCTTGCCTTGGTCAAGTCTGTGGACGAGATCAAAGCGGCCCTTCCAACTCTGCAAGGAGGGAAGCCTGGCCAAACAAGCGCGGGCCCCGCGATCAATGCGGACTCGAATTCAGCGGCACCAAACCCGGGCAACGAGCCTCCTGAAACAACGGCCCCCACCGCTGTGGATGAGGCCCGCAAAGCGAGAAGAGAGGTCCAGGAGCTCCGAGCCATGTTTCACACTCGAGAAAACTCTCAAGACCTCAGAATACGGCAACCATACCCTGCTGCATGGTGGAATGTTCCATTCCCACCAAGATATAAGCCGTTCAATATCAATCCTTATGATGGCAAGACCTCAGCAAGTCCGTACATCACTTACTTCGAGGTCACCACCGACCATCTGTCCCATGATGATGCCATTCTTATACGATTATTCATCGAGGAATTGGAAGGGGTCACCTTCGACTGGTACCGCAACCTGCCAGACAATTGCATCCACTCCTTTGCCGGCTTCAAGCACATGTTCTTAGAGAGATTCTATGAAGTAGGGCAGGACATCACAATGTCCACCCTCATGGACGTCGTCCAAGGGGAAAAAGAGCTAACCAGAAACTATATCGAGCGGTTTTGCCAAACCGCAATGAAACTGCCATCTGGGAATCCCGATTTCTTCTTGATCAAAATTTGCCAAAAGAGATTGCTCCCAACAATCAGTCTCTGGATGGGCAAAAGTCAATTCAAGGATTGGAAGACATTCATCATCAGCGCCACAAGCGTCGTAGAACAGTTGAAGAAGGCTTGCCAATTGGGACTGCACATCTCGGATGGAGAGAACAAGGGCAAGCGTCCCAACAACGACAATGGGGATAGCCCCTCCAACGATCGGGACAGCAGGGGTAAGCAGGCTATGGTGGCCGACATCGTGCAGAAACCTGAGCCAAAGCCAGCAGACAAACAATGGCCGCAAATCACTTACTCCTTCGAAGACGGTCACGTCAAGCCCATCTTGGACATGATCATACAAGGAGACAGAATTCAGCTTTCTTCACCAAGACGGGAACCGCGGCCGGCAGAGATGGAGAACCCAAAGTACTGCCATTATCATCGCTACGTCCACCATGCTACGTACGACTGCTACCAGCTAAAATGGTACATCCAAAACCTCATCGATTCGAATGCCCTGGCTATCGATTTCGAAGAGGTGACCGTGGCAGCCAATATGGTGTCAGTATAATTCGGCAGTTTCCTTCCGACGGAAACCCAAGACGGTGTGGTCCCCATCCCTCTGGCGACAATGGAGATTGCTAATCTTCCACCTCCTCGAGATCAGGCTGCTAGTCTAGTGTCCCTCACCACATCACGAGGGGAGGTCATGTAGATCCATCCAGACTTGGTATCGGAAGTGACTCGGCCTATGTCGTCATCCATTAACAAGAAGAAAAGTAGAAAAGTCAGGACCTGCCGCACAATCTCGGCAGATATCGAAGAAGCTACAGCCGTCATCACGCGGTCTGGGGCACAATCCTAACCTGTGGCTGACAATCCGGTTGAAGATCATCAGCCCGCTACAACTGATGCTCCGGGACCGGCTCAGCCTCTGACGACCGACAAGCCTAGACCGAGGGAGACTCGCTTTGACAAATCCCTCCGAAAAGAGGCATCACAAGGACTGGAGAAGCCCTACAACTTTGACATCTTAGCGCAATTGGCCAACACACCGGCCAAGTTATCACTATACGAGCTTCTGAGACTCTCAAAGGATGTTCGTGCGGCTTTGAGCGATGCACTCCAATATACCGATGCGTACCTGGCCCAGGTCAACCTCACAGGAGAAAACCTGCCTGCAGATCTCCAAGACAGTGCCTGCACAGGAGCGATGCCCAATATTGTCTTCACTCCACAGGATATGCTCATCAAAACCAACCTGCATGATCGCCCGCTATACTACACTGGATACATCGGCGACGTAAAGGTGGATCGAATGCACATCGATCCTGACTCTTCCATAAGCATTATTTCGAAGGGCCTGCTACACTATCTCCGTATCCCAATGCATCGCCTGACGCCTACAAGCACCGCCATCAGTGGTTTCAATTCGGGCAGGAGCTACCCAATTGGAAAGATTCGTCTGAAGTGTCAAATTAGCGATCTCCAATCAGAGGTCACCTGCTACGTCATAGATGCAGACACTTCATACAACATTTTCTTGGGACGCCCGTGGATACACGATTATATGATCGTGCCGTCCACGCAGCACCAGTGCTTCAAATATGTCGACAAATACGGCTTCGTGAGGACGAAATTTGCTGATATCGATCCCTTCAAAGGGGTCGAATCCTACTACTCAGACTCCTGTCTGTACGAACAGTCGAAGAAGCATCTTGGTGAAGGAGATGTGCAAGCTCGTACCGAGACAGCCACAGGATCAGAAGAACCTCTGACGATCCACCTCCAAGCTCGTAAACCTGGCAAGTCTGTACCCCTTACCGCCACTCTGCGTAAGGACACAATTAGCCTCTCGGCACAAAAAGAGCAGATGATAATCTGGCTGCCAAGGTCGGGCCAAGTGCTAAGACCCATAACGGAGCCACTGACAATCGGGCTGCCGAGAGCAGGCCAGCCGCAAACGAAGAAGCTCAATTCCTCCGACAAGCCAATGACGATACGCCTTTCCAAGAAGAGTCATCACCCCGATGCAAGGTCTGGCACTTCTAGCGAACCAGCCACTCCCCGCCCCACATCAAGTACCAAACTAGGGGTCGCTATTCTGCCAACAACTCCACGCTCTGCTCCACCAGCCGAACCACTGACGATCAAGCTGTCTAGGTCGTCCTCTCAGTCTTCATTTATACAGGGAGTAGCCGAAGAGGAACCGAAGCTAGCCAAGTTTGTGGCTGCCCACACTGATGTTCCCTCTGCAGATGATGTAACCCCCTTAGAAAAGATACCTTACTTCATCAATAAAGGGCTATCTTTGAACTACCTTGAGCTTAATAAGCTCTGTACGATGTATGCTATGGAACACGGTATAGGCACTCACCTCCACACACAGGTGACAAATGTGCACACCGTAATCCAGCTTACTCCAGTGGAAG
Organism: Iris pallida; assembly: GCA_029216955.1. NCBI lineage: Eukaryota > Viridiplantae > Streptophyta > Magnoliopsida > Asparagales > Iridaceae > Iris > Iris pallida. The sequence goes on from JANAVB010012000.1 coordinate 2,650,106, forward strand.
ACGCTTACCGTATAATCGAGGGAGGGGACCACCCAATCATCTTCGGCCGGAAGGACGACCCGCATCCCTTCACCATAGAAGAAGTCGACCTTGGATCAGACGTCGAGAGACTACCTCTATATCTTTATAGCCCCCAATCCAAATATCTTATGCAAAAACAGGGGTATGATCTGGAGACTACGCCAGACCTGACAGACGAAGAGCGAGAATCGCTACTGGAACTTGTCAAAGAATACATTAATGTGTTCGCATGGAGCTATGAAGACATGTCGGGGTTAAATCCCGATATTGCTCTTCATAAGCTCAACATTCGATCGGACGCAAAGCCAGTCAAGCAACAACAGCAACGCTTCCGCCCAGGCATCATAGATGCGATCGAAACCGAAGTCAATAAACTGATAGCCAGCGGTTTCATTTGTGAGGAACAACATCCAGATTGGATCGCCAACATAGTACCCGTCCTCAAGAAAAATGGGAAGATTCGAATCTGTATCGACTTCCGCAATCTGAACAAGACATGTCCTAAAGATGAATTCCCCCTCCCCATCACGGACATCATGATTGACAATACCTGCGGCTTTGAACGTACGTCATTCATGGATGGCTTTTCGGGGTACAACAAAATCAAGATGTCTCCTGACAACGAAAAACATACATCATTCCGAACATCGATTGGCACATATTGCTACACAGTCATGCCTTTCGGTTTAAAGAATGCCGGTGCCACGTATCAAAGAGCCATGATCATTATCTTCAGAGACCACTTACGCAAGACGGTAGAGTGCTATGTTGATGACATAGCCGTCAAGAGTCGCTATAAGGGAGACCATCTGCATGATCTGAGGACGGTATTCGACCTGATACGAACGCACAATTTAAAAATGAACCCTATGAAGTCCTTCCTGGGCGTATCCAGCGGGAAGTTCTTGGGCTTCATCATCACCGTCCAGGGTATCCATGTAGACCCTGAGAAGACAAAGGCAATCATGGAGATGGGTCCTCCGAGAAATCTTCGCGAACTCAGAGGCCTTCAAGGGAGGCTAGCTTACATTAGGAGGTTCATTTCTAACCTCTCCGGGCGATGTCGACCATTCACCCACCTCATAAAGAAAGGCGTCTCGTTCGTATGGGACGAAGAATGTCAGCGGACCTTCGACAGCATCAAAGAATATTTGACGAACCCTCCAGTCCTGGTGGCCCCGGTTGCTGGAAAATCATTCCTGCTCTACGTACGAGCAATAGAACATTCTCTCGGAGCTCTGTTGGCACAAAATAATGATACAGGCCATAAACAAGCCATATATTACCTCAGCCGAATAATGATTGGGCCAGAGCATCGATACACCGCTGTGGAGAAGGAATGCCTTGCCCTAGTGTTCGCCATTCAGAAGATACGGCACTATATAACCGGACAAACGATACATATGATCTCACGAGTCAACCCTCTCAGGGTCCTCATGACTAAACCAGGGGCACTCAGCTCTCGCCTCGCAACATGGGCAATATTGCTGTCCCCTTATCATATGATCTTCGTCCCACAAAAGGCGGTCAAAGGCCAAGCCCTGACAGACTTTTTGGCAGCTCACCCAGGCTCGGAGTCCTCCAGAATATATGATGAAATCCCATATGAGGTCGCCGACTCGCATACAACCTCTCACAACGATATATGGCAAACGTTCTTCGACGGTGCTTCGAGAACTGGATCCAAGGGCAACATCGTTGTCGGAATTGGGGTGGTGCTAGTCTTCCCTTCCGGATTGGTGATTAACCGTGCTTACTCCTTCACGGAACCCTACTCTAACAATATGGTCGAGTACAACGCTCTGGTCATTGGCCTCCAACTTACAGAGGAGCTGGGGTAGAATATCTTGAAGCATACGACGATTCTCAGTTAATCGTCAATCAGATTCGGGGCTCATACGAAGTTTGCCACGAAGACATGATCCCCAACCACCAAATAGCGATCGATATCGTCTCGTCGTTCGAGGGGTTCTTCATCGAGCACGTCCCCAGACTCCGAAATATTGAAGCCGATGCCTTGGCAGGTCTGGCAGCTTCCCTAGCAGTGCCAAATCATACTCATCAATCAGTAGATATGATAGGCTATGAACTGGTATGCCCCAAGAACAACGTGCAATTCATGGCGAGTTATTCCGCCCAGACGATCGATGATGCCCCCGATTGGAGACAACCATTCATCGACTTCGTCGTCTATGACATCCTGTCCGAGAACCCAAAGAAGGCCACCTCCATCAAACGATGTTCCCTCAGATTCTTCTACGATACAGAGACAAAAATACTGTATTACCGATCCTATGATGGAGTATTGCTTCGATGTCTGTCGAACACAGAAGCCAAAGAAGCCGTGCGAGAAGCTTATGACGGTGTCTACGGGGCCCATCAGCCTGGCCCTAAATTGCAAGACCGTCTCCGTCGAATGGGCTACTACTGGCCCACGATGGTGGCAGATGTGATAGACTATACGAGAAAATACAAAGCCTGCCAAGTCCACGCGAACTTTATTCACCAGCCATCCGAATTTCTACATCCAACAGTGGCATCATGGCCCTTCAAAGCATGGGGAATGGACATTATCGGTCCAATTACTCCACCTTCCTCCCGTGGACATCGCTTCATACTTGTGATAACGGATTACTTCTCCAAATGGGCAGAAGCTGTGCCACTTGCAGAAGCCAAAACCTCAAACGTGATCAGCTTCCTCAAGCATCACGTCATCTTTCGCTTTGGACTGCCCCGGAGGATCATCCACGATAACGGTCCGCAGTTTGCAAGCCACACTTTTTATCAGTTCTGCGACAAACATCGTATCTAGAATATTGCTTCGATACTGTACAACCCGGCAGCGAACGGGTTAGCAGAGGCATTCAACAAAATAATTATCAAACTCCTCAAGAAGTTTGTCTCTTCTAACAAATATGACTGGAACAAGAAGCTCGGTGAATGTTTATGGGCGTACCGTACTACAGTCCGAACAGCTACCGGGAACACACCATTCTTCCTGGTATACGGGAGTGAGGCAGTTCTCCCATTAGAGACTCAAATACCCTCACTTCGCGTCACCCTCACTCATCAATTGATGACGGATGATAACTACCGACGCCGACTATAAGAGTTGGAGGCCTTAGATGAAAAGCGCCTCCTAGTTCAGCAAAGGATCGAACTATACCAAGCACGCATCTCTGGAGCCTTCAACAAAAAGATTAAAATTAGAACATTCCAGGTAGACGATCTAGTTCTGGCAGTCCGGAGGTCGAGGGTCATGACTCACAAGACCGCCGGCAAGTTCTAGCCAAAATGGGAAGGTCCATTTATCATCGAGGCCGTATTCTCCAACGGTGCTTACCGTCTCGCCAAGCAAAACGGGGATTTGCTCATATTACCCGTCAACGGCAAGTTCCTGAAGAAATATTATGTCTAAACGATATTTTTCAGATCATCGAGTCATGTGCCCGCTGGTGCCGCTGAACTCACTTTTACAGATTACCGAGTCATGTACCCGCTGGTACCGCTGAACTCACCCCCATATTTTCTAGATTTTCGAGTCACGTTGTAATGTCCCAAATTCGTGATACGTATTTAGTGTACGTATACGTGTTTTGGACCCATATTTTATTTATTTATGGTTAGTTATCTTGGTTTATTTTGTATTGGCTTAGTTTTATTGGCATTGATAGTTTAATTGGTTTTAATGGTTCATTGGTTTATTTGGGCTTGGTTTATTCCTGGGTTGGTTCGGCTTGGTTTGGTTTGCTTGGTTCATTATGAACCATAGGGGTGAACCCCCTACCTACTACCACCATCTCCCTTTATAACCCACCTAACTTTTTCTCTCTCCTCCACTTTCTCATTAACTCTTCTTCCTTCTCCATTAAACCCACCACCAACCAAGAACACCCCTTAGGCAAGTGCATCTTGCTTCCACAAGAGAGCTCATTTTTATTGTTCCATTAGCTTCTTCTCATGTTTCTAAGACACATTAGAACTTGTTATTTTCCATTTTGAGGCTTAACTTTTTATAGATCTAGAAATTAGTTATTTTTGGATTTTGGTGGTTTTGATCTATCAATCTTCTTTGTTTTCAAGTTTTGATAGTTTCATATTGTAGAGAATTTTATTCTACCCAATTTTGACCTTCGAAAAGTTGGATTTGGACTTATTTTGACCAAGTTATGGACTTTTGAAGCTTTGGGTTCAACCCATGGAGTTCTTGCTAATTTGGAGATGACAGTGAGCAGTGTGCGCAAGCTTTTTAGCTTGCGCCACTGAGCTGCGCGCGCTCTTTAGCACATCGCAGTTCGATCCATAGGCTGCCTTTTGGGAGCGTATGTCTTGCATACGCTCACTTGGGTGACAAGGAGTCGTATGGAGTCCATACGCTGCCTTTTGGGAGCGTATGTCTTGCATACGCTCACTTGGGTGACAAGGAGTCGTATGGAGTCCATACGCTGCCTTTTTGGAGCGTATGTCTTGCATACGCTCACTTGGGTGACAAGGAGTCGTATGGAGTCCATACGCTACCTTTTGGGAGCGTATGTCTTGCATACGCTCACTTGGGTGACAAGGAGCCGTATGGACCTCATAAGCTGCCTTTTGAGGCGTATGGAGTACTTGCACTGAGCGTATGACTTGCACTGAGCGTATGACTTGCACTGAGCGTATGACTTTTGCACTGAGCGTATGGCCTTTGGCTGACTTGGTCTTATGTCAGCGTGTCAGATTTGGATTTATTTTCCTTAAGCTTGGCTCTTCTATAGCCCTGTATACTGATATTTTATTAGATATTTTACGTCCATTTTATATCCTTACACCTTTTGTCCTGAACTTGATAATCATGAATTCACTTGATATGTTTGGAATTGATAATTGAGCATGATGTGATAGTGACCCGTAGTGGTGCACTCCTGACATAATAACCTGACATGACCTGATAGTGGCCCATCGTGGCGCACTCCTGACAAGTACACTTGGCATGATAACCTGACATGATTATCTCGAATAGCTGTTGCGACGGCTACCTAACATGACCTGACCCGTATAAGTAACCTGGACACCGTGGGCGATTGTGCTTGTACAAATAATCCAGTCCTGTCTTGCATCATGTCTAGGAGGGGACTCTTGAGTACCACGGTCAGGAGTACCTACTGAAATGGACTAAGGTTAATGACTAGTATAATTCATTAGACATGAAGAGATGTTCTCCAGTTACAGGCGATCCCGTTATCCCGGCCGCAAATGTTTGGACTTGTAGCCTGCCGACGAGTAGGGCACATTTCCAGCCCACTGTTATGTAGGGCACCCACCATTATCACTTAAATGATTGAATTCTATTGTCACTCTAATGTATTGTACTCTCTAAATTGTCACTATAATGATTGCCTGGATAACCTGGATAGCTGCAGGGCTTGTGACTATTTGGAGTATCTCATTGCATCTTGCTAGTAACTAGGATTGTGATAACCCTAGTTAGTTAATGTAGAAAGCCGTAGGCAATGATTGGCCGTGATTGACTGGATGGAGTCTAGTCCAGAATGGTATTGTCTAGAAGTGATTGATTGCAAGATTGTACCAGAATGATTGAATAATTGTCACTCCAGATTGTTACTATAAAGATTATACTCTATTGTCACTCTAGCGTATTGCACTCTTCATTGTCACTTTTATCATTGTACTCTCTCTCCTTTTTACCTTAGTGATTGGCACCTTTAGCAATAAATGATCAGAGACTAAGTTCTGTTCAGGCGAAGGGTTACAATCTCGGTCCTTGTTTGGTTTAAGGATTGTAACCTGGCTTCCGGAATAGTACCTTCGTCTTCTCTTCATATATTGTCCAGCTATATTCTATTTAGCATGATTCTCCAGTTATCGTATGTCAATGATGCTTCACTTAATTCTTTTCTCTGATTGGGATAAGTGCATTGGTAGTGCATAAACCTCAATCTGTGTTATTTATTGTTGTTTTCTTATGTATTGAATGCTAATGATTTGTTGGTTTTAGTTCTTAAGTGAAGCCTCCTTTGTGGTACTTGCTCTTTCTGGGGTCTGACCCAGCTGGTTTTGTATGGCCAGATACCGGAGCAGCACCAAAGGATCTTCCTGCTTCCCAGCCCGATGGTGGTCACCAGGCGTAACCAGGGCATCGAGTGGGTTTCTTTTGTTCTCCCACTGTAATATTGTAAATTATTCTTTTGAGGCGTTTAGCCGACGAGCAAGTGTTAGCTCGATTGTACTTACTTACTGTCTGCCTACGGGCTGTAACATGATTGACAAGCCCCGGGGGTTGATCATGTATGACTGAACTCTTGCTAGTCCTCACATTTTGTAACGACTAGCTTCATGATCATTCCGAATATATAATGTATGGGATGCCTTACTATTGTGTATTTGGTGGTCTGATATTTTGTAACTACTATTAGTTGGTTGAGATTGAGACAATAGGCTATTTTATGACCTTACGAGACTGATGGATTGTAGTGAAACCCTCACATATCTAGACAGCCGTGACCGTATAGCGGTGTGGATTCCATTCCGTTATACGTAGCTGGCTATGTCTGCCCCCGCTCTCCAGTATTCTGGTTCTGGGGCGTGACACACGTACCCGCTGGTACCGCTGAACTCACCCCACAATTTTCTAGATTTTTGAGTCACGTACCCGCTGGAACTACTGAACTCACCCCACGATTTTTAGATTTTCGAGTCATGTACCCGCTGGTGCCACTGAACTCACACTTTCACAATATCGAGTCATGTACCCGCTGGTGCCTCTGAACTCACATCCCGATTACTCTTTCAGATAGTAAGTCATGTATGATCATACCCCTGAACTTTCTTCCTGGAAGAGATCCTCCCTCATGATCTAATACCCGCACTCCCAGTACACAAAAAAGGGTAACCGATCCACAAATTGCCAAAACGGCCATGTCCTCATTACCTCTGAGTCGTTTCACTTCCGCCAAAAACAAACCACCCCTACATAGAACTTCCATGTCCTCATTACCTCTGAGTCGTTCTATGTGCCCTCCTTCATTGAGCCCACTCCTGCCATGTCCTTATTACCTCTGAGCAGGAAGGCCCCGTCAAAGAAACTCTCATGCTCACCATGTCCTTAGTACCTCGGAGTAAGTATGATCGTTCCCTTTAACTTGTTGCCCGTATCCAAAACCAGGGTACGTTAGGGGCAATAGGCCCATACAAAATGTCCCAATAAGATGATTATTACAAAGCAAAAGAGTGAAGCAAATATATTCCATTCATTCAGAAATCGGTTACATCCACGCAATTACAAGAAAGTTCTTCATACAGACAAGAAGAAAAGCAAAACAAAGCAAAGCAAAGACTACAGATAGACATTTACGAGAAACCTCTAAACCCTAGTTGCAGAAACGCGTATACAACTCCCTCAACCACCTCATATATGAGGGATGCAATTGAAGAAGATCCTCGTCCAGAATAGGAGAATCAGAATTCCCAGCGCTGCCACCCTCAACAGTCTCGATAGTGGGGAGCATGTCGTCCCTCTCAGGTGCCGGTTCTTCTTTCATCGCCTCCTCCTTAACAGAGAAAGGCCTATGATTGATGGCAGGAGGTAGCGGCTCCTCTATCACTGCAATCTCAGCATTCGGTGGAGATACTACAAGAACCAAAGACGAAAAAAAATAATGATGAATGATGAAAACAGTCAGAAGATATTCAGAGATGTTCATGCGGCCCATTTAAGACAACTTTTATGCGGCTCGGACATGGAATATACTCCATGCGGCTCATGGGACGTGTATGCGGACCATGTAATTTGAAAAGCTCGCATCAAATGACTATGCCCGAAGCATGCAGCAGAGCAGCCTCTGTTAGGGTTTCAAAGTACCCAATCTTCTACACAGTCCTTACCTTCGATGGCAACATGAACGTCAAGACGAACAGGGGGTGCGGCAGTCGAAGACAAAGCCAATTTCCTGCTCTTCGCCACAGCCTTCTTCACCGCCTTGGAAGCCCTAGGTGCCATCGTTGTCTGTCGATCGGAAGAAGAAAACAAGACAGAAATCTTAGTCAAGAAGAGTTTAAGAGAGAAGTCCCCCCAAATACCCTTCTATTTATAGAGAAAGGAGGACCGCAGACCGACACGTCGTACAACGTAGTCGACTCTTCGGCTATCGAGATAGACTAGCTAATTAAAGATCAGAAACTCTTCGGATCCTGCCCCGAAAAGATTTGCACGCATGACATAATGATGTGGCAAAGAACCATGCGGCTGAGACATCCCTGCGGTTCAAAAGTCTCTGCGGCTAAACCGGCCATACGGCTGAAACAACTCTGTGGCTCGAAAGTTCATACGACTAAAACTTCCATGCTGACGAGACATCTTTGCGGTTAGAACTTCATATGCTGCTAGAAGAGCTTGCACACAGCCATGCTTCTTATTCAAAGTATTTCAATTTTGCAAATTGAAAACTTTGAAGGGGGTCTTGTAGAAGCATAGAAAATAATAATGAAAGATCCATGCGGCCAGGGAACCCTATGCGGCTCAGATAGCCCATGCAGCTCAAAGACCCATGCGGCTCAATGAGTCTATGCGGCTCTGTGATCCCCATGCGGCTCAGAAGAGAAGACACGTGGCTTGCAAACAGTTCTCCCCTCCGTACTGTACTGTATTAATTGCTTAGACGGCTGACCACTCTGACGAAGCGACATGCATGACATAGAGGCAATTATGACTCTGTCATAATGACAGAATTCTAGAAAATCAAAGAAAATCTCTGGCACATCCCCCCGAGATCCAGAAAACACTACGCAGCCCAGACACGTGGACAGCCATATACGGTTCGAGCGGAGACCCCCCCATGCGACTCAGGCTGAAGTTGCCCTATGCGGCCCAGATCAAAACAGCCCTATGCGGCTCAAGCAGACGCAACCCTATGCGGCTTACAAGGATCATCTCCATGCGGCTCACTACCCATTGTATGGTCCAGATTATCATGCGGTTCGAAGATTCGGAAGCCACTCCCCCAAGCTGTCCTGACACGTGGCCAGGCTTATCCGGCTCAAACTTTATGCGGCCCAATCCTTATGCGGCTCAGTGAGTCCCAGGACACGTATCATAAATCCAATCAATTTTCCAGATTTACTGCAATCAAAGATTGGGTCAAATCCCAATAATCTGGGACACGTGGCAGGAGAATGAATTAAATTTATTCATTCATATTCGCAGACATCAGCAAATCATCATCACGGAGATTTATTCCAATCAGCATTAATTACTGATGGGATTTGGTGCAATCTACACTAAATGCTCCAGATCCATTACACTCCAAATTAATGGCCCAGATTGACCGATCAACAGGCCCCCGCCACTTTGAGGGGCAATCATTGTGAACCCTAATGAGGTCCCCCATTCTTATAAATAGTAGGGTGCCATTCCCTTGCAGGAGATATACACACAGTGGCACACATACATACAGAGAGGACAACTCTTTTCGAGATCAGAGAGAGAGCACCAGAATACTTGGAGAGAAAGGGCAGAGAGAGATCAAAGAGAGCATTTCTTTAATGTCGAGCAATCTTCTGGAGCCAAGGCTGCATACCGATCGTCCAAGGAGTAAGGCAGAGCTGCCGTAGCTTTTCCGAGCCTCTATCGTCACCCCCCAGAATCTAAAATAAACAATTATACTTAGACTGCTGTACCTAGGCTTTCGTCCCTAGGCTTTCTTTGTACAAGCAAGTTTGTAACGTGAAGTAAAAGTCCAGTCCTCCGATAATTGTTCTGCTCTTTTATATTTCATGGCAAATACCCCCCAAAAATTTCAGCGCTCCTCATCCTCCGGCGCTCCTCCTCCTCCTCGCACCCTCCTCCGGCGCTCGTACCCTCCTCTGACCTCCTCCTCCTCGCACCCTCCTCCGGCCTTCTCCTCAGGTAGCCCCCACCCTCTCTCTCGACCTCTCTCTCTCTCTCTCTATAGGGCACTGCTTTAGAGTGTTTGTCGAAGCTAATGCCAGGGAGGGGCTGCCTATTGCGGTTTGCTGGTCAGGGAAGGTTCTATATATGATAGGTGTTTCTTTCACCATGTTCATCCGTCTAGGCCTACACTATTTTTTCTTGATACTCCTAATTACGAAGCTTCATTCTCTGATGATAGATGTAATAACTAATATACACTGCTTCAATTCCGTTATTGGCTAGTCTGGCCACCTAATATCTGACTTGTGTGCCCACAGTTTTTTCTTGCTCATGTTGAGGGATATCTATTTGTATATTATATTTCAGAAGGGCACATGTTCAGTCCTTAGTTGCACTATTTGTTCAGTCCATTGAATGTGTCGGGTTTGAAATCTTTGGAATTGAATTAATGGTTCGATTTGGGAACAAGGAGATTGTATTGGGGTGTAGGGCTATTAAGAGGCTTACAGCATTGTGTTTAGATGTCTGAATCTATTTAAGTATTCTCTTTCATATCACATTTTATTGGGTTATGGTGGGTTATAAATGTGTAGTATGGTTACTGGGATATATCAGCAAATGATGTTATCCTGCACACCAAACAAGTGAGACAGGGTAGACCTCTTATGGGGTGACTGACACCAGACCTGTGGTGTTGCAACAATCAATATTTTTCTTAGCTGTAACTTGATTGCAGGGTTATATGAGTGCTGTTTTGAACTTGTCTCAATTCGAGACAGTCTTATAAAACCTAAGAATTTTGTGGTTATTGACAGTAGCTGATTGTATGGCTGGTATATGGATTCATAAAGGACTGATGTACAGCTACACAGTGAACTGATAATTAGGTTTACATTGGACTGATAAGTGAACTCATTTTAAGACTGAGATCAATTGGAGTTACTAATGAATGGCTGAAATCAATTGGATTCATTTTAAAACTGAAATCATTTTAAGGTTGAAATCAATTGGACTGATTAGTGGCTGTCCTGATATTGGACTGTTGATATCTATCCTAAGGATGTGACTGACTCTGGTAACAGAGGGTTGATTTAGTGTATGAACTTTAGAACTCATATAGTATAGGATAGTACCAAGTAAACTAAGACTTATGTAAGTTTGGTTTAGATAGAAATTCATATTGATAGTTTATTGAGCTCAGTTAGAACTAGTATGGACTAACAGTGTTTAGAATGTCATGTTAACTGAATTGAAGTCAGTCAGTTAGTGAAACTGAACTTTCAGATGAAATTGACTGTCCTCCGACCCCCATCTCTCGGCAATGATGATACGACAACCTATCACTATATCTTTTAATAGTAGATAATGTCTTAGGATTATATTTTGTGGGTTCATCTTACTGATTCTGTTACATCCTTCAGATACTAGATTCGATAAGAACATATACTACACCATATGTACAGAACATAGATGATTCACACTAATGTATGCTAGAATGAATTTTGGGTTGTGTTCTGAGCCATCCGTTCTCACACTTGTCAAAAAATCGAATATAACCTTTTTATCTGCCATTCGACTGGCGAGGCAGAAATCTATGTACGATATTTGCTATAAAGAATTTGCATTAATCTACGGTACGACATCGTGATCAAGACATAGTCCCTGCAGCCATTCGACTGGCGAGGCAGAAACTATGTAGCCGTAGATAAAGTTGACTGTCCTCCGACCCCTATCCCTCGGCAATGATGATACGACAACCTATCAAAACATCTTTTAGTAGTAGATAATGCCTTAGTATTACATTTTGTGGGTTCATCTTATTGATTCTGTTACATCCTTCAGATACTATATTTGATAAGAACATATACTACACCATATGTACAGAACATAGATGATTCACACTAATGTATGCTAGAATGAATTTTGGGTTGTGTTCTGAGCCATTCGTCCCTACACTTGGCAATTAAGCATGTGAAATATATCGTTGAAGAACATAAAATTTGTGGTCGTACAATCATCACTTTCGTGCGTCAGTTCATGTCGGTCTTCACTTTCTGCAGTAATTATCTTAAAATAGATATGAATTACTATCTGCGGAACCGTTTGTGGATGTACAATCGTCATCCTGATGAATTATTATCTGTACCAATCTTTGCAGAATTATCTTAAAATGGATATAAATTACTATCTACGAAACCATTTGTGGATGTACAATCGTCATCCAGATGACATGTGCGGTGTGCGGAATGAATTTATACAGGGTGTACAACAGTTCCTGCAATTTGCCAAGGCATTCCCTCAGTACATGGACCGTACAAGAATTAAGTGTCCATGTGTGAGATGTCGCAACTTGAAATATCATTCGAAAGTGGATGTGATATATCATTTGTATTCGAGGGGTTTCATGCCAAATTATTATCAGTGGACCGCACACGAAAAACTTGTGCCTTTAGCCTCCGAGCCGGAGCCTTATGTGGAGCCTTATGTAGATGTCCACGAGCATGTTGATTATGACCAAGGGTGGACGAACATGGTTTTCGATGCTGTGGGGCCGAGTTTTGATCCGAACAATCAATATGCAGCTGAGGAGGCACCGAATGCCGATGCTACAAAGTTTATAGAGTTGCTGGAGAATGCAAGGACTCCTTTATATCCTGGTTGTGATGACCATTCACCGTTGGAGGTGATTACAAGATTGTTGAGCATAAAATCAGATTTTAACATGTCTCAAGAATGCTACAACCGAATCCTAGAGTTAATTAAAGATATATTACCGGAGGGTGGCAAGTTACCTAAAGACTTCTACCGATCCAAGAGAATGGTGAGATCGCTCTGGATGGGGTATGAAAAAATTGATGCATGTCACAATGGATGCTTGTTGTACTATAAGGACGACAAGGATGAAGACGCCTGCAGATTCTGTGGTGTCGATCGCTTCAAGGCAACTAGTACAACAAGGACTTCTAGTGCACGTAAGCCAACAGATTCGATGCACTATTTGTCTTTGACGCCGCGGTTGCAGAGGTTGTTTATGGCAAAGGAGACAACTGATAATATGAGTTGGCACAAGAGGAAACAAATAGATGGACTACTGGATCATCCATCCGACGGGGAAGCATGGAAGCACTTTGATCGAGTGTATCCCGATTTTGCTTCGATGCCGCGTAATGTCAGATTGGGGCTTTCCTCCGACGGTTTTACCCCATTTGGACTTTCGGGCTCACAATATTCTTGTTGGCCTGTGATTGTTACTCCGTACAACTTGCCGCCTTGGATGTGTATGAAGACTCCTTACATGTTCCTAACTGTTATTATTCCAGGTCCGAAGAACCCGAAGAGGAACATCGACGTGTACTTACAGCCCTTGGTAGATGAGCTGAATCAGTTGTGGGAAGTAGGTGCAACCACATATGATGTTTCCAGAAAGCAGAACTTTCAGACGAGGGCCGCACTAATGTGGACTATCAATAATTTTTTGGCCTATGGAATGTTATCGGGTTGGAGCACCCATGGTCGTCTCGTATGTCCGTATTGCATGGATCGCACTAAGGCTTTCCGTTTGAAACACGGAGTTCCTGCCAAAGGATCATCCGTACCGGAGGAACATGAATGCTTTTCGTGCTGGCGTGGTAGAGAAGTCCAGTCCACCGCCACGGTGTTCCGGGGACACGATATGGAAAGAAGTTAAAGAATTGTCAAGTGCTATTGAAGAGCCTACAGTGGGGTACAAGTGTGATAGATTTGGCCGCGCTCACAACTGGACGAAGAGGAGTATATTCTGGGACCTACCATATTGGAGTGACCATCTGCTCAGACATAACCTGGATGTCATGCATATCGAGAAGAATGTATTTGACAATATAATAAATACTGTGATGGACGTAAAGGGGAAGACGAAAGACAATCCCAAGGCCAGGTTGGACTTAGAAGAAATATGCAGACGTCCAGAGTTGCATTTGATAAAGGAAGGCAGTGGGAAGTATAAGCAGCCCAGGGCCATTTTCTCACTGGACAAGGAGGACAAAGGTAAACTTTTTAGGTGGATCCAGGGCCTAAAATTTCCAGATGGGTACGTATCGAATTTGAGAAGATGTGTTGACCCGAAGGAGAACAAACTACAGGGTATGAAGAGCCACGACTGTCATATTTTTATGGAAAGGTTAATCCCGATTGCATTTCGAGAATTCTTACCTCAGGTCGTTTGGGATCCACTGACAGAGCTTAGCATATTCTTCAGAGATCTTTGTTCTACTAAGTTGCTCGTCAATCGACTTGAAAAGCAGGAGAAGGACATTGTAGTAACATTGTATAAGCTTGAGAGGGTGTTCCCTCCTGGATTCTTCGACTCTATGGAACATTTGCTAATTCATCTTTCATATGAGGCATGTGTTGGTGGGCCCGTCGGTTATCGGTGGATGTACCCGTTCGAGCGCCATCTAAACCACCTGAAGAGGAAGGTGAAAAATAAGGCACGGGTCGAGGGTTCTATTTGTGAGGCCTATGTCCTTGAGGAGATTATAAACTTTTATTCAATGTATTTCAAGCCTCATATTGCCACAAATAGAACAAGAGCTCCGAAGAACGACGATGGAGATATAGAATATAATGATGCATTATTGAAAGTCTTCAATGCTCTTGGAAAGCCTTCTGGAAAAATAAAAAAGAGATATTTGAATGATGAGGAACTAAAGGCTGCCCAGTTATATATATTACTCAACCGCGAGGAGGATGAAGTGGAAAAGCTAGAGTGGTAAGTGAAAATCTTCAACGTTCAAGTCATCTATTTGTTGATTACATTATTATAATTTAACGAGTATATCCCGATATTTATTAGTTTTCAGCAAATTTAATGATGAGGTGAGGTCAAGTAGACCATATATTACAGATGAAGAAGTAGAAGAAGAAATGAGACTTTATTTTCCGTCTTGGTTGACTGCATATGTACGTAAGAAACTAGTTAGAATCTTTCTCCATTCACAACTGCACAAGAAATAACTTAACATTAAATTTAATTTTGTATCTTCTCGTGTTTAGGTCGATCGTCCGGACGTCATCCTTGAGAATGAATCTATTAGAACTCTTGCCAAGGGACCAATTTATGCCGTCAAAATATGGCCAAGTTATTGCGTGAATGGGTTTAAGTTCATGTCCACAAATGCTCTCATCAGAGATAGCTTCCTGGATCTTGATTCCACAAAAAATAGTTGCTTGTGTATCAAATCTACAAACTACAAAGATGTCACTCCAGGCAATGATTTCTATAGCGTCTTACGGGAGATCGTGGAATTGACGTACAACTATGGCATAGAGTCTGCCAAGATCGTGTTGTTCAAAGTTGATTGGTTAGATTCCATACAAGATCAAGAATGGAAAATTGACAAGCATGGTCTTGTGGATATTAACTACCGTCGTCGATACCAAAGATACGAACCATTTATCCTAGCAAGTCAAGCTCAACTCGTATATTTTACAATATATCCTAGACGGAGAACAACGAGGAACGACTGGTGGACAGTATGCAAGACTAAAGCCAGAAATACCTATGACGTCGACGAAGTGGCTTATCAGGAGGACGAGCTGCCTTTTGTACCAAATACAGTTGATGTCGACTCAGCAGAAGTTTCCCATTCAATATCTACTTGTGTAGAAGAGGTACAAGTATCCGAAGGGAAAGACGAAGGAGATGCTAGTGACGATGAGGAGGAAGAGGATGAGGAGGAGGAGGAGGAGGAGGAGGCAAACGAAGAAGATGAATTTTAAGAGGATGATTGAGAAACTGTGATTTTGATGTATTCATATTTCAGTAATCTTAAATTATGAACTATGATCATTTCTATTAGTATTCAGATTTTTGAAAACTTAAATTATGAACTCCAATGTATACAGATATTTCTAAACCGTCATTGTATTTATTTATATTTTCAATCATAAACTGTGATTTTGATGTATTCATATTTCTGTAATCTTAAATTATAAACTCCGATGTTATTATCAGCATAGCAGGACGACGTGGAGGCACCTCAGGACGATGCGGAGATAGGCCAGGATGAGCCATGTCCTTAGGTGGGCAGAGAGCTTCGTTACCAGAGGATGGCTCCGGACCATCGTTTGACCCGAGCATTCCATTGTACCATACGGTTGTAGGTCCGGGTGGCAGTACACCTGCAACGAGCAGTTCCAGGCTTGCTGATCATACTCCTTCCCCTAGCCTTCCTACCGATGACAGCAGCATGGCAGGTGGAGAGCAGGTGGAGGAGGTAGTCCCTACTCCCGTCCGGGCGGATCCATACCAGAGCGACCCTCCATGCGCACCTCAGGACGAGACGAAGATGGAGATTTGGGCCGACGGTCCTACGAAGTAAGCTAAATGAATATATATATATTATGCATGTCTGTATATCTATATATATTCATTAATACGTCGGTCATCGTTGTATACAGATATCGTCCCTCGTCGGTACAGAGAGCGTTGGGCTCCTTTCTAAGGTCCAACTATGGGGGTCCGTGGATCAACTACTCGGATACCTCGGAAGAGAGGAAGGCATTCTGGTTTGCCCACTTCAAAGTAACTAAAGATAGTTAATTTAGTATAATTAATATAATTTTAAGCATTTTTTAAAACTTATTATTTTAATTTATAATTCTTGTAGAGGACTTATTTTTATCCACCATACTGGGCCGAGCAGATTGAGAGACAGTTTCCTGTCGTCGCCACCAAGTTGATCCGTGATGCAATTGACGATCAGAAAGCTCGTCAGCACTCCAGAAAGCCGATTGCTGGTTGGATCACACCTGACTAGTGGACCACGATGAGGGCTCGATTTGAGGAGCCCCAGTACAGAGAGCGGTCGGAGAAGGCGAAGGCGGCTAGGACGAGGGCCGGAAAGTGGTGTGGTGGATCGATTCCTATGACGGAACATTTCCGTCGTCTGGTATATAATTTATTGCAATATATAAGATTTTATTGATAGTAGGAGTATATAATTTTCTATTTTACTAAAGAATAAAATATAAAAAATATGCAGGTACAGAGGGGTGAGGACGCAAACATGGTGACCGTCTTCCTGGCCACCCATCGGAAGGACGAAAAGCTCATCGACGACGGGCTACTCAGAGCTATGTAAGTCTAATTTAGATTTCGTTAATTTTTAACACAACTTGAAGAATATACAGATAACCATATAGTTAATAATAATTAAATACTTTAGAAGTTTATTAGGCTAATTTAGGTAAGTACTGATGTATAGAGATGCACAATGATTTCTAGGACGAGTTTGTTAGGCTACGTGATGAGCGTACGAGTGCTAGTGCACCGGCAGAAAGAGGGGTTGGTACATCGCAGCCCTCTCCGCCTCAGTCGAAGGACGAGCTCTGAAAGACCGCTGTTGGTGGTCTTCAGAGGGGTACGTACTACGGTACGGGGTCCTACGGTACATTTGTTGCGACGCATGCATCCAGGGTTCCCTCGGCCAGTGCGCATTCACAGCCGTCACAGGCCGAGTCGTCCCGAGTCGAGGGTACTATTGCCCGCCAGATTGTTGAGCTACGCGACGATATGCTGAGGAGGATTTTTGAGCAGCCAGGGTCTCAGGCACAAGGAGACGCTGCGTCGGTCACCGTACGCTTTGACGAGCTCGAGCACATCGTGCGACACGTACAGGGGACGCAAGAGTCTATTCACGACACCGTTACTAGGATAGCGGCTTGCATGGAGCAATGCAGTGCCAGACTGCTAGCCCTAGAGGAGACACGGACGCACCCATCTCCAGTAGTTACACTGCCTCCTTCTCCAGCGGTTACACTGCCTCCTTCTCCAACGGTTGCATTGCCTCCTTCTTCATCGTCGTCGGTGGTTTTTACAACGGAGCAGTATGCTTACCTTATTTCCAGGAGCGATGATGCTCCTCCTGATCAGCCGTAGTCGACATATATATATATATATTGTTGTGTGATGGCCCATTGCTGGGTCTTTTATGTGGTTATACATGCATTATTCTTATGTGGACCATTATGTTTGACATTGTTGTTACAAATTTTTATATATCTGTGTTGATTGATGAGATTGTGTTTCAAACGTGTTCGTGATTGTGTGTATCTGTGCTGTTTGATACTGTGTTCGTGATACACACCGTCGTTGTTGTAATAAATGGTGTAGGGGATGCTGCAAATGCTGTAAATACTGCAGGGGATACTGCAAATGCTGTATTTTTTTTTTCAAAATTAGCGACGTTCAGCGACGCTCAGCGACGTCCAGCGACGAACGTTAACGTCGCTAAGACAGTATCAAAACGTCGCTAACTGTGATGAATACCGTCGCTGAGCGTCACTAAACGTCGCTACGTATGACGTCGCTAAACGTCGTTATATGTCGGTAATATAGCGACGTAACAAAGTCGCATAACGTCGCCATTTGGCTCTCAAGCCAGGTCAGCATCGATGCATGTCAAGTCGCTCAACGTCGCTAGGTTACGTCGGTAACTGCTGACATTTTACGTCGCTGGTAGTTGCTGAATTAGCGACGTATACGCATCGCTAAGTTTCGTCGCAATAGCGACGTATTGCGACGTCGTGTTGTTTAGCGACTAGGTTAATCGCGACTACATGCAAACTTTGCTAAATACGTCGCTAATTGAAATTAGCGACGTATTTTCCCTATTTAGCGACGTCCTGAGGCGTCGCTGATTTGACAGATTTTAGTAGTGACCAGAATTACGCAATTATAATATTTTGGGTTCGCCGACCCTATCGGTGGAGCAACTCTCAACACCGAAAAATACATAAAATAATATATATACATATATATTTAATTTAATGAACCTTTTACCTTAGCACGTAAGCAATCAAGCAAAATATACATTTTATTTTTGCAAGCAGGCAAGCAAGCAAATATACCTTTTTATTTAGCAAGCAAGAATTATTTTCTTGGGTATGCAATTTGTTAAATACTATCCAAGTTCAAAACAAAATTATAATTAGTAGCACAATGATATTAAAATCTTACTTCCAAATGTCATGATATACAAAATAATTTTATAACCTTTGCAATATTGGCTTGATGATAATTATATACAAAATTAAATCTAAATTTTTAACAACTAAATCCAAACTTGCTACATATACTCACATTTCAGCTTCTTGAGTGTGCAAAAGAAGTTTTAAAATTGAAAATAAATAGGTGTAGGTTACCTTGATATATAGGAACCTAAAATACTTAATTTAACTAATTAATCATGCCAGAACATGTCAATTTGGTATATTTTAAAAAGTGGACAGAATTAATATAATGTGTTAAAATCGAAAACTAACTCATATATATACATATTCAAGCAAGGAAAAATAGAATTTAAATATATATAGTCCGTTTAAGTGTATAGGTTAAGTCTCTATTTTATGCCAAGGCTTACATGTCACTACCACATTTCTAGCTTGAGGGTATTTTGGTCATTTTTGAAATTTTTGGGAATTATTTGGAATGATATTGTATTAATTAGAATTATTGGAATTTAAGTAATTTTTGGTATATTTAATTTAGTGCTATTCTTGACTTTGACTCATGGTGACTTTGGATACTGACCTAGAAGCTACCCCTAGCCATGACCACTTGGTTAGATTATGAAACCCTAGTTTAACTTAAGTTAATGATATCCTAGTCATTAGAATTAATTTGGAAAAATAGGAATAATGAATAGGTTGGTTAATGACTTGTGATTTCAAAAATCATGGCTTATGACTTAAGGCCCATAGAGGCCCATAGGCAACTAATGAAACCCTAACCCTAGCCCTACACTAGTGGCCGGCCACCCTTGGCATTCCTCACCCTATTTAATGCCTCTTCCATCTAGGGCTAGCCTCCTTTAGGAAATTAGCAAGTTGGAAAAAGAGGTAAATCTCATTCTTCCCCAATCCATATTTTTCCATTTCAACTCCTTTTTTCCTTCAAACTTCTTGCATTAGGATCTAATCCCTGTATATTTTCTGTCCATGGTGAGAAATTTCAGTAGAGGAACAATTTGGACAAGTTTGGGTAGCAAGAAGAACACCACTCTTTGGAGCTTTTTGAGCATTTTAACAAACCTAGGTAACTTCTTATTCCCACCATAAAATTCTAGTTTCTATGCATGAATAGGAAGCCCTAGGAGTACCTAACTATTGGTATAGGTTTTGCTAGGTTTCGTGTCCATTACGTGTCCGTATCGGACACGTATCAGCATGTATACCTAGGTGTTCGATGAAATGCCACAATGGGCATTTCTTTCTTATTTTTTGAAATGGTTTGAAAAGAAAATAAGGGTTTAGAATTGCTTATTGATTTCTGGTGGTCTGAGGTGGCTACTGTGTCGTGTCGGATTGGATACGTGAATACGCGGTTTCCCTACGCATAGCACACGCGTAGCAGTCCCTTGCTACTCGGGGGCTATAACTCCCTGGACATGCCACTTGGACACGAGAAAATTGACACACACTTAGGGGAAGACACTGACACGAGGCTCCCCAAGTTGCACTAGTCCTCGTGTCGTATCGGACACGGATTCACGAGTGCACTGGTCGCGCACTGAATCGGGTTCAGCCGATTTGGGCCACTGATACGCGTGTCGTATTACACATACACGTGTCGTGGGCCCAAATCAGGGTGTCAAGATCCTAGACCTAGACCCACTCGACACTGGAACACAAGTTCAGGGTTTGTGTCGTGTCGTGTCGGGTGCACGAGCCCAATGAACACGTACACGAGGCTGATATTCCACAGTGTCCAGTTTCTTAATTCATGTATTTAATTTCCAGTTTAATTTGTTTAATTTGTGAATAAATAGTCATTTTAATTCCTGGACTTGTTTAATAGTTCATGTTAGTTGATTTCTAATTATTAGAATAGGCTAAATGTTATGAAATGGAATTTCGAACCTTGGGTTGGCTGTTGACTGATACCACACTTGATATTTCAAATCCTAAACTTTAATTCCTATTTTAATCTGATTTTTAAATGATGTTTCAGTTCTCATTTGATCCTACATGTGTGTTGATACCTGTTAGTTAGATTTACACATTAGATAGGTTTTGTATTGAGGAATGGAAAATTTGACAGTGAGACGGGACTGTGTATGGACTGATACATGTGAATGATTTATTCCTATTAAAACTGTCATTTGATTCACTGTTGTTTGGGCATTTAAATCCCAGTTTCAAACTAAAACTTGAATGATCAATTTGAATTATAATTCTTATACATTGTGAGTTCACTGTAAAATGGATTCATTGGTTGATGTTATCAATTGATAGGAATTCGAATGGGTTGGATAGTGAACTGTCAATGTGATTTTCTATATGACACTGTCACCTTCGTATCACTAGTGCACCTCACATGTGATCCTCACTGCTCACTGTTCACAGGTTTACACATGTACACATTATTCCTATGTGACACTCACTGTTTTCCCAGGCTTACACATGCCACACTGTTTTCATATCATTTTCACACACACACATATACTTGTTTGATTAATGCACTAAGACACTATACCATGCCGCACTGTTTTGTATTTGTACACACACACACACATGTGCCCTATTTCCTATCACTCTAGGTATATATATATATATATATATATATATATATATATATATATATATATATATATATATATATATATATATATATATATATATATGTGTGTGTGTGAGAAGCATATGTTTTTACATGTGGCCTATATATTATAATGTATGTTACTATATTATTTTAGATATATATGTTAATATGTGTATATGTAGATATGTGTTTGCTATAGGTAATATAGCCTATGGGCCTATAGCCTAGGGCTCATTACCTATGAGTGTGGCTTGAATGCCAGTATAGGGTATAGTTGACTTGAATAGTCTAGGTATGATGTGTGCTTGCTAGAATAGACTAGTTAGGCCTAGTGAGACTTGTTTGACTTAGGTTTGACCTAGTTTGACTAGTTTAGTTGACTAGAGTTGACAAAGAGTTGACTTTGGTCTAGATTGACCTAGATTCATGTAGAATGCATCGTAATGCATCTTATTATCATTTTAGACTTATGGTGACTTGTACTGTTCTATAGGAGACAGACACCACTCCTCGGACAGTAGATACTCTACAGATACTCAGGATACAGGCGAGTACATTGTCTGATAATTTTATATCCGGCATTAGGAGTTTATTTCTTGCTTTAGATTACTTTACATGATGCTGACACGTTGGAAACACGGATTAGTACTATATGGATCTTGTCGTGCGATGTTATCCCCTTAGCGGATACATCGGGTATTTCGTGTTCGTGTACTTTATCATGAGCATCGTGTACCCCTTGTGTTCGTGCTTTTCGTGTACAAATTGTATGAAATCGTGTATACTCATGTGCTTACATGATCTTCGTGTACGACTATACTTCGTGTACAATAACATAACTTGGCTAGATCCTTGTGTATTGATTGGGATGGGAGAGTAGAAGTGGTTATGTATTCAATCCAGTAGATTACTCGTGTACAACCTCTTTAGATTACTCGTGTACAATATCGTGCCGTTTACATAACCGTCTTATACTCTGAATTACTAGCACTGTTAGTTCTCTATATATTGTATCTATTTACTTACAGTTTTCCTTTTTCAACATGTTATTCTTTCAGTTTCCTGTATCTTACTCTCTAGCATGTTTATATTTCCTAACCTGTTTTGATTTGTTGAGATACACTGTGCTCGCTCCTGTCCTGACTGGACCTGTTGAAATATTACAGAGGACGAGGCTGAGGCGTTCTGCCCTACGTATTACGGTGCGACCCTAGAGGATTGCTGTGACCTGGACCAGCAGCAGGACCCACTAGTAGTTGATGACACTCCCCTAGATTAGGATGTCTTTATCTTTTCTGGATTACTGTATCTTGATTCTGAGATGATTTAGGATATGTACTTATTTAGACACTTAGACTTCTGGATTGTATCTCTGTGTTTTCCATTCTTATCTATCTATCTATCTATCTATCTATCTATCTTTTATCATGCTTTACCTTAGATGTGATTGAGACTGTATTTGTTATGTCACCTCCATTCGGAGTGTATATACTGTACATGTATCTTTATATTGTTAGATGTTGACCTAGGACAGCGTTCTACCGCCGACACTGTGACGTAGGCTGGACGTACCCACGTCTCGTGCCTTTACTCTAGGGTGCGGGTCGTGACACGTT
This sequence comes from Iris pallida, assembly GCA_029216955.1. Lineage (NCBI taxonomy): Eukaryota > Viridiplantae > Streptophyta > Magnoliopsida > Asparagales > Iridaceae > Iris > Iris pallida. Next base: position 2,673,213 of record JANAVB010012000.1, read on the forward strand.
TTTAGTGGTGGCCCATGCAGGTCTAGATTAGAAATGTAGTGGTATTCGAACTAGAATATCACTGTAGCCTGCAGTAGAAATTAGTATAATTTTGAAGGTAATCAATCACACTAGGAAAAACTCCTTATCAGATTTTATATATCTACTTTTGCTGCTTATTATCTTCCTTTAAATTTTAAAACTGTCCTCCTTTGATATTTTGACTCATTCTCAGTAATTGTTTTTTATTTGATCTGTGTCTCCAGGATGGTAGAGACGAGATCGCATCGCCCCGGGACGGGAGACGCTGGAGAGGGGTCTGCCACCTCTCGTATCCAGCAGCCAGCTTCCGGTACCGCAGGGCCAGTGCAGCCCTTAGGAGTCGGTGTTTCTGCAGCTTTTGGAGGAGAACCTCCACCAGCCAGGAGGCAGAGCCCTGTGATTCCCGAGATCCTTCCACCGCAGCAGCCTTCGCCTGCGGGGATGGTAGATGCTGCACATCTCTTCTCCTTCGTGGAGAGGATTCTGGAGTCCCACCAGCAGCAGCAGCAGAAGAAGAGGCAGACTGTCGATTTCCGTCAGGGGATTGACGAGGCGCACCAGCTGGTTCATACTACGGTAGAGTTGGTGACTGCTCAGGGGGCACAACAGCAGCCCCGTCGGAGGGAGAAGGACATACAGGACTTTCAGAAGATGTATCCCAGAGAGTTTTTTAGCACAGAGGGCATCCATTATGCAGACGACTGGATAGAGCATATCGAAGAGATATTCAGGCTGGCAGAGATACCAGATCGACTCCAAATTGAGGCGACGGGCAGTCAGATGCATGATTTAGCCCGTGCGTGGTACCAGACAAATCCCAGGGTGGGAGTTGAGGGCCAGACTTGGGCCTAGTTCAAGGAGATGTTCAAGGAGCAGTTCTTTTCTGATGTGGCCTTGGAAGGCATCGAGGCACAGTTTGAGGGTCTGGCTCAGGGGAACCAGACGGTAGCTGAGTATGCCGGGGAGTTCTATCGATTTGCCCGGTTCATAGATGACTTGACTGAGAAGACGAAGGCAAGGAAGTTCCACCGAGGCTTTATTAGAGAGGTTCGGTTGCTGACTAAGAGCGACCAAAATGCTACTTTTGCGGAGATATTTTCTGGGGCTATGGCGGCGGAAGATGACATGGGGTTGAAGCAGAAGAGGGGTCGTGACTTCCAGGGTGGTAGCAGCAGTGGAGGCCAGGCCAAGAGGCCTTATTTTCAGCATCAGCAGCCGCAGAGGCCAGTTCAGCAGTATCAGGAGCAGGGCAGGGCACCTTTTCGGCAGGTGCAGCATCAGCAGCCGAGAGGGCAGCAATAGGCACCCAGGCAGCAGGTTATCAGTTGTACTTTCTGCAAGAAGCCTGGGCACAAGTAAAAGGAGTGTAGGATGAGGCTTGGTCGGTGCTTGATATGTGGATCAGCAGGCCATCAGATGCGAGACTGTCCAGTAGCATTGGTACGTCCGGTACCAGGAGGAGGTGGAGCAGCCAAGGCTCCAGCAGGACAGCTGAAGGGGCTACTGCAGACCAAGTAGCAGAGGTTCCACCAGCACTAGCAGGTACGGGGAGGAGGACAGCAGGGGCGAGCTTTCGCCATGGCGGCCGAGGATGCAGAGGCCATCGGAGAGTTGATAGCAGGTTCGGTTCTTCTCGACTCTACTCCAGCTTTTGCATTCTTTGATTCTGGGGCTTTCCACAGCTTTGTGTCAGTATCATATGCTATTAGACACAGTCTGGTATCTGAACCATTGCCTAGGACCTGCAAGATCACGATCGGGCGTGGGGTCATCCTCGTGAGTGATGTTTGCAGAGGGCGAAGCATTATTTTGGGAGGCCGAGAGTTGGGGGTGAGCCTGCTCGTCATGCCACTACCGAACTACGATATTGTATTAGGTACGGACTGGTTGAGTAGACATCACGCCCGTATTAATTGTCGAGGGGGTAGAGTTTCGTTTGGAGCGCCAGGAGAGCCAGAGTTTGAGTACACCCGACTGCAGGCAGAGCAGGACAGCGAAGTCTTTTGTGGAGCATCAGTTGAGGAGCAGGTGGCTCCGCACCCCTTGATTGTAAAGTTTATGGACGTATTTCTAGAGGAGTTGCCAGGGCTTCCACCAGACAGGGATGTAGAGTTCTCGATAGACTTGGTTTCCGACGCGGAACCGATTTCTTAGCATGTCTATCGAGTGAACAACAGTGAGTTGGTGGAGCTGAAGAAGCAGGTGGATGAGCTGCAGGACAAAGGCTTCATCCGATCGAGTTCTTCACCTTGGGGTGCACTGGTACTCTTTGTACCCAAGAAGGATGGGTCGGTACGGATGTGTATCGACTACAGTGCACTCAACAACCTAACAATCAAGAACAGATATCCACTGTTGCGGATCGATGATCTCTTTGATCAGTTGAGCGGAGCTCGGGTGTTCTCCAAGATTGATTTGAGGTCTGGTTATCACCAGGTGAAGGTGAAGGGGAGGATATTCCCAAGACCGCTTTCAGGACGCGGTATGAGAGGTTTGAGTTTTGGTTATGCCGTTTGGACTGACCAATGCACCAGCAGTGTTTATGAACTTAATGAACAAGGTGTTCCACCAGTACTTGGACAAGTTCGTGGTGGTATTCATTGATGATATCCTGGTGTATTCGAAGACAGAGGAGGAGGAGTACGATGAGCACTTGAGAGTGGTTCTGCAGACACTCAGGAGGGAGAGACTGTATGGCAAGCTCTCGAAGTGCGAGTTCTTCCTAGAAAGAGTTGACTTCTTGGGTCATGTGGTGACTGGAGATGGTATCTCAGTGGACCCGAAGAAGATCACAGCAGTTGAGGCTTGGGCAGCACCGACATCAGTGGCAGAGATCAGGAGTTTCTTGGGGCTGGCAGGATATTATAGGAGATTCGTGCAGGATTTCTCCTGGGTTGCAGAGCCGTTGACTCGGTTGACCTGGAAGGATGCTGAGTATATTTGGTCAGAGGAGTGTCAGGCAGCTTTTGATGAGTTGAAGAAGCGGCTTACGACAGCTCCGATTCTGACATTGCATTCAGGTTCAGGAGGATTCACTATCTATAGTGATGCTTCAGGGAAGGGACTGGGTTTTGTCTTGCAGCAGCATGGGAAGGTAAATGCCTATGCTTCCAGGCAGTTACGTCCCCATGAGAAGAACTACCCTATCCATGACCTAGAGCTAGCAGCAATAATTTTTGCTCTAAAGTTGTGGAAGCACTACTTGTATGGAGAGAGGGTAGAGATTTTCACACATCATAAGAGCTTGAAGTATGTGTTTACACAGAAAGAGCTCAACATGAGGCAGCGCAGGTGGCTAGAGTTGATGAAGGACTTTGACATCTTACTTCAGCATCACCCAGGAAAGGCCAACGTGGTTGCCGATGCCTTGAGTAGGTATTCGACAGCCATGTGTTTGACTATGGATTGACACTTGCTTACAGATTTGGAGAGCCTTAGGATTGAGGTGATCGTACCTGGAGTACAGATACAGTTGTGGGGCCTTCAGATACAGTCGAACTTGATGGAGAGGATCAAGACAAAGTAGTTCGAGGATGTGGCTCTACGGTGTATCCGAGAGCAGGTTCGTACAGGGTTGGTGGATGGCGAGTTTTCTCTTACAGAGGATGGTGCCTTGAGGTACGGTTCCAGGTTATGTGTGTCTAGTGGAGAGCTCAGGGAGCAGATCATACAGGAGGCTTATAGATCGCAGTACTCTATACATCCTGGTGCCAACAAGATGTACAAAGATCTACAAGAGCATGTCTGGTGGTACGGAATGAAGCGGAAGGTAGCCCACTTCTTAGCTAGATGCTTGGTCTGTCAGCGGGTCAAGGCAGAGAGGCAGAGGCCCAGAGGATTATTGCAGCCATTGCCTATTCCAGAGTGGAAGTGGGAGCATATCACCATAGATTTTGTATCTGGATTGCCGCGTACACCAGGAGGGAAAGACGCGATTTGGGTCATCGTTGACAGGTTGACCAAATCGGCCCACTTTTTGCCATTCAAGGTGGGTACATCTACAGAGAGGCTTGCGGAGATGTACATGCGGCAGATAGTCAGGATTCACGGAGTTCCCGTTAGCATTATCTCAGATCGGGATAGTCGCTTTACTTCCCATTTCTGGAGGAGTCTGCAGGCTAGTTTGGGCACTCAGCTCAAGTTTAATACTGCATACCACCCCCAGATGGACGGACAGTCAGAGAGGACTATTCAGACGCTTGAGGACATATGTGGACGTGCGTCCTGGATTTTGGAGGTTCCTGGGAGGATCATCTACATTTGGTGGATTTGCTTACAACAACAGTTATCAGGCCAGCATTGAGATGTCACCTTTCGAGGCTCTGTACGGGCGTAGGTGTCGTAAACCCTTATCTTGGGATGATATTGGAGAGCGAGCTTTACTGGAAACAGAGATGGTTGTTGACACAGTCGAGAAGGTGAAGCTCATCAGGGGCAGACTTCGTGTGGCGCAGGACAGACATCGGCACTAGGCCGATAGCCACCGGAGGCCGTTGGAGTTTAAGGTACAGATTTAGAGATAGGATTAGAAGTAGGTTGTATTTGATTTATTTGTTTGATCGTGTTTGATTTTTAGTAACTTGAGACCTTGCTTGTGACTAGGTGGAGACATAATTTTTCTGCAGATATCTCCGACTCGTGGTACTATATGTTTTGGTGGAGGTGGAAAGCTTAGCTCGCGCTTCATCGGACCTTTCGTGATAAGCGAGAGGGTCGGTGATGTGGCTTACAGGCTAGACTTGCCACCTGCACTGGTGGGTGTCCACAACGTATTCCATGTATCATAGTTGAGACGGTACGTGGCTGACCCTAGCCATGTGCTCGATCATTTGGAGATTGAGGTTGGACCTACTCTCAGTTATCCAGAGCAGCCTGTAGAGATTCGGGATCGCCGAGAGAATGTACTGAGAAATCAGGTGATACCCTTGGTTTGCGTCGCATGGAGGCATCATTCTCCAGGAGAGTCGACCTGGGAGCGGGAGGATGAGATGCGCGAGCGATACCCATATCTGTTTGCACCATGAGGTATGATTATCTATCCTTCTCATCTGTTAGTTTCACCATTTAATTTCGAGGACAAAATTATTTTAAGGGGGGTAGATTTATCACTACCACATTTCTAGCTTGAGGGTATTTTGGTCATTTTTGAAATTTTTGGGAATTATTTGGAATGATATTGTATTAATTAGAATTATTGGAATTTAAGTGATTTTTGGTATATTTAATTTAGTGCTATTCTTGACTTTGACTCATGGTGACTTTGGAGACTGACATAGAAGCTACCCCTAGCCATGACCACTTGGTTAGATTATGAAACCCTAGTTTAACTTAAGTTAATGATATCCTAGTCATTAGAATTAATTTGGGGAAATAGGAATAATGAATAGGTTGGTTAATGACTTGTGATTTCATAAATCATGGCTTATGACTTAAGGCCCATAGAGGCCCATAGAGGCCCATAGGCAACTAATGAAACCCTAACCCTAGCCCTACACTAGTGGCCGGCCACCCTTGGCATTCCTCACCCTATTTAATGCCTCTTCAATCTAGGGCTAGCCTCCTTTAGGAAATTAGCAAGTTAAAAAAGAGGTAAATCCCATTCTTCCCCAATCCATATTTTTTTCATTTCAACTCCTTTTTCCTTCAAACTTCTTGTATTAGGATCTAATCCCTGTGTATTTTCTGTCCATGGTGAGAAATTTCAGTGGAGGAACAATTTAGAGAAGTTTGGGTAGCAAGAAGAACACCACTCTTTGGAGCTTTTTGAGCATTTTGACAAACCTAGGTAACTTCTTATTTCCACCATAAAATTCTAGTTTCTATGCATGAATAGGAAGCCCTAGGAGTACCCTAACTATTGGTATATGTTTTGCTAGGTTTCGTGTCCATTACGTGTCCGTATCGGATACGTATCAACATGTATACCTAGGTGTTCGACGAAATACCACAATGGACATTTCGTTCTTATTTTCTGAAATGGTTTGAATAGAAAATTAGGGTTTAGCATTGCTTATTGATTTCTGGTGGTCTGAGGTGGCTACTGTGTCGTGTCGTGTCGGATTGGACACGTGAACACGCGGTTTTCGTACGCACAACACACGCATAGCAGTCCCCTGCTACTCGGGGGCTATTACTCCCTGGACACGCCACTTGGATACGAGAAAATTGACACACACTTAGGGGCAGACACTGACACGAGGCTCCCCAAGTTGTACTAGTCCTCGTGTCGTATCGGACACGTATTCACGAGTGCACTGGTCGCGCACTGAATCGGGTTCAGCCGATTTGGGCCACTGATACGCGTGTCGTGTCACACACACACGTGTCGTGGACCCAAATCAGGGTGTCAAGATCCTAGACCTAGACCTAGACCCACTTGACACTGGGACACAAGCTCAGGGTTTGTGTCGTGTCGTGTCGGGTGCACGAGCCTAATGAATACGTGCACGAGGCTGATATTCCACAATATCCAATTTCTTAATTCCTGTTCTTAATTTCCAGTTTAATTTGTTTAATTGATGAATAAATAGTCATTTTAATTCCTGGACATGTTTAATAGTTCTTGTTAGTTGATTTTTACTTATTAGAATAGGCTAAATGTTATGAAATGGAATTTCGAACCTTGAGTTGGCTGTTGATTGATACACACTTGATATTTCAAATCCTAAACTTTAATTCCTATTTTAATCTAATTTTTAAATGATGTTTTAGTTGTCATTTGATCCTACATGTGCGTTGATACCTGTTAGTTAGGTTTTACACATTAGATAGGTTTTGTATTGAGGAATGGAAAATTTGACAGTGAGATGGGACTGTGTATGGACTGATACATGTGAATGATTTATTCCTATTAAATCTGTTATTTGATTTACTGTTGTTTGGGCATTTAAATCCCAGTTTCAAACTGAAACTTGAATGATCAATTTGAATGTTAATTCTTATACATTGTGAGTTCACTGTAAAATGGATTCATGGGTTGATGTTATCAATTGATAGGAATTCGAATGGGTTGGATAGTGAACTGTCAATGTGATTTTCTATATGACACTGTCACCTTCCTATCACTAGTGCACCTCACATGTGATCCTCACTGCTCACTGTTCACAAGTTTACACATGTACACATTATTCCTATGTGACACTCACTGTTTTCCCTGGCTTACACATGCCACACTGTTTTCATATCATTTTCACACACACACACTAGTTTGATTATTGCACTATGACACTATACAATGCCACACTGTTTTGTATTTGTACACACACACACATGTGCCCTATTTTCTATCACTCTAGGTATACATGTATATATATATATATATATATATATATATAATATATATATATATATATATATATATATATATTTATATATATATATATATATATATATATATATATATATATATATATATATATATATATATACATGTATATATATATATACATGTATATATATATATATATATATATATATATACATGTATATATATATATATATATATATAGATATATATATATATATATATTATATATATATATATATATATATATATATGAGAAGCATATGTTATTACATGTGGCCTATACATTATAATGTATGTTACTATATTATTTTAGATATATATGTTAATATGTGTATATGTAGATATGTGTTTGCAATAGGTAATATAGCCTATGGGCCTATAGCCTAGGGCTCATTGCCTATGAGTGTTGCTTGAATGCCAGTATAGGGTATAGTTGACTTGAATAGTCTAGGTATGATGTGTACTTGCTAGAATAGACTAGTTAGGCCTAGTGAGACTTGTTTGACTTAGGTTTGACCTAGTTTGACTAGTCTAGTTGACTAGAGTTGACCAAGAGTTGACCAAGAGTTGACTTTGGTCTAGATTGATCTAGATTCATGTAGAATGCATCGTAATGCATCTTATTATCATTTAGACTTATGGTGACTTGTACTGTTCTATAGGAGACAGACACCACTCCTCGGACAGTAGATACTCTACAGATACTCAGGATATAGGCGAGTACATTCTCTGATCATTTCATATCCTGCATTAGGAGTATATTTCCTGCTTTAGATTACTTTACATGATGCTGACACATTGAAACACGGATTAGTATTATATGGATCTTGTCGTGCGATGTTATCCCCTTAGCGGATACATCGGGTATTTCATGTTCGTGTACTTTATCTTGAGCATCGTGTACTCCTTGTGTTCGTGCTTTTCGTGTACAAATCGTGTATACTCATGTGCTCACATGATCTTCGTGTACGACTATACTTCGTGTACAATAACATAACTTGGCTAGATCCTTGTGTATTGATTGGGGCAGGGGAGTAGAAGTGGTTATGTATTCAATCCAGTAGATTACTCGTGTACAACCTCTTTAGATTACTCGTGTACAATATTGTGCCGTTTACATAACCGTCTTGTACTCTGAATCACTAGCACTGTTAGTTCTCTATTATTGTATCTATTTACCTACAGTCTTCCTTTTTCATCATGTTATTCTTTCAGTTTCCTGTATCTTACTCTCTAGCATGTTTATATTTTCTAACCTGTTATGACTTGTTAAGATGTACTGTGCTCGCTCCTGTCCTGACTGGACCTGTTGAAATATTACAGAGGACGAGTCTGAGGTGTTCTGCCCTACGTATTACGGTGCGACCCTAGAGGATTGTTGTGACCTGGACCAGCAGCAGGACCCACTAACAGTTGATGACACTCCCCTAGATTAGGATGTCTTTATCTTTTCTGGTTTACTGTATATTGATTCTGAGATGATTTGGGATATGTACTTATTTAGACACTTAGACTTCTGGATTGTATCTCTGTGTTTTCCATTCTTATCTATCTTTTATCATGCTCTACCTTAGATGTGATTGAGACTGTATTTGCTATGTCACCTCCATTCGGAGTGTATATACTGTACAGGTACCTTTATATTGTTAGATGTTGACCTAGGACAACATTCTACCATCGACACTGCGGCATAGGCGGGACGTACCCACGTCTCGTGCTCTTACTCTAGGGTGCGGGTCGTGACATTACAATTGTCCATGAAATATATGTACAAGAATTTGTATCACCATATTTGTGTCAAGACGTTTGAGTATATATGTTTACATACATAGAAAGATATGTCAAAGATGTGTTATGTATGTATATTTATAAAAAATTAGATATTTGTGTATATTTTTTTACATGCATATACATTTACATATATGTTTGTGTCCATGTTGTGTCAGGATGTACATATTGTCAAGATGTATATGTATATATTTTATATATTTATATATATATATAATATATATATATATATATATATATATATATATATATATCTATATATATATATCTATATATATATATATATATATATATATATATATATAATACATATAGTTTGTGTCCATGTTGTGTCAGGTACATATTGTCAAGATGTATATATATATAATATATATATATATTATATATATATATATATATATAATATATATATATATATGTCTCATATAAATTATCCCAAGGATTATCCACACATTCTTCTTATGTATATATACTACATAATCACAACGCAAATTTAGATGCAAAGTGTCCATAATGGATTTCTACCAATTTTAGGCTCATATATGTACATTACAATACAATAAGATTGGATTTATCAATAAATCCATAAATTTCATAATTGAAATTTGAACTAATTAATTCATGAAAGTTAAGAGAACCAAATTAAAATAATTATCAAGAGGAAAGAGGGAAGATGACTTGCTTTGGGGAAATTAGGAATTGAAATTTGGAAAATAGGATTTATTTGATCATGGATTCCACAAAATTCAGAACTAAAACTAACTATATTATTTCATGTCAAAATGAGAGGGTCAAATGAAAATTTCAAGAGAAGGGAAGAGGACTTGCCTAGAAAAATTGATTTGGGGATTAGGGCTTGGATCTTGCTCTTCCAATTTCTTCTTCTTATTCCTCTTTCTTCTTCTTCTTCTTCTTCTTCTTCTTCTTCCTTCTGTCTCTTCTTTTTTTTGAAAGAGGGGGGTTTGGGTTTTGATGATGGAGATGGAGAGGGAGATGACGATGGTAGTGTTAGAGGTGGTGATGGAGTTGGTGAGCTTGGGACGGCCGGAGGTGGCGGGTGGCGCGACGGTGCGGGAGAGGGAGGGGAAGAGGAGAATAGATGGAGGAGGAGGAATGAGGAAGAATGGAGAGGGAAATGAAATATGGCATTAAATGAGAGGGAAGAGTACTATTCATGCAATAATCCACTTGGCATAACCATGATGCCACATGTCCCTTCTCTATATGCATGATGACATATAGCATTGACTAGGTGTCCATGCTAATTTGAAATTACAAACTTCCAAATGGGGTTTATATGTAATTATTTATATTTATGAATCGAAAATCACCCATTTCTTTAAAACAGAACATTAATAATTAATTAGAATTTTTTTTGAGATGCATAAATAATTAAAATAAATCGAAAATGTTGTATTATTGGTTACGACTATTACACTCTAACCACCTTACCCAAATTTCGTCATCGAAATTTAAAATTTAAAGATAAGATTTTAAGACAAATATAAAGAGAAGTAAAATATTCTACCCACCTTACAAAAATGGAGTAATAATCCATTACATTATTAAGGAACTATTTTGAAACATATTTAGCAAAAGTTACAAAAATAAGGACAATTCAAAGGTATTTGAAATTATCAAGATTCTTGAAATTCCATATAGTCAATAAAATTGTCAAATACCATAACCGTGTGTTCTACAGAATCAAAATCATATTCCTTATTCTCATTTTTAATGAAAGATAATCTTGTGCCTCGCCATTGCGCATATGGCTGCAATCAAGATTCCATTTCACTATTAGGATTTGTTACCTCTACCTTGAAGCCACAGAATGAGTAGGAATTATGATTTTTGAAGTAACCTTACACGTTAGGGTATACTTGAAAAATTCAAAAGATACTCGAATATTAGTACTTGCAAATCATTTTTTTCATTCTTTATCTAAATGTCAAAGTATATATAATATCATAATATAGAATTTTTCGACCAAATTAGTAAGGAAATCTCATATATCTATTTATCAAAAATACTAAATATCATTTTAAATTAATTAAGTCAATGATTTTCAAATCCAAACTGAGATAAAACAAAATTGATTTTTTAATATCAAGCATGAAAACCAATTACAAAAATATTGTCTAGATTCTCGGAATCTTACTTA